>JAOXJP010234830.1:0-10102 GCA_025762735.1 Platanus orientalis
ACTCTGTCCTCCATAGTGGAGGACTATACCAGAGAAATTGATGCTATCCGGAGAGACTTAGCTCAATTAAATACCATAATGAATGTTTGAATGAACATGTTAGAAACCTCTATGAATGCTAATATGGTTGTCATGCAAGCACAAATAGAGAAGCTCACAGCTATTATATAGAAAATGGGATGAGTCTAACAAGGCCCCAGACCCAACAGTTGAATTACGAGATTCTGTACCTCCTCCACGAAAGTAGACTAATGCCTTAAACAATGAACCATCCCACCAGTTTCAACATGAGATAATTTCGCCAAGACAAGAGCCTTAATTTCGATTTGTAAACCATCAAGGTCCTACCCATCATGAATTAGATAAGCATGTACGGTTAGATGTATATGATTTTGGAGGTGATCTACACCCGGATGAGTTTCATGATTGGCTTTACAGCATCGAGGCGTTCTTTAGATGGTATGATGTGCCAGACAATCAAAAGCTTCAATTTGCAGAAGCTAAATTAAAGGGGACAACACGCATTTTGTGAGCATCCTACAAGCAGAGTTACTCTGCCATGGGTTATAGAGATCTGACTACATGAGATGAAATGAAGCTGGCAATGAAGAAACAATTTGAGCCATGAGACTACATACAGAGAGCTCATCTTCAGTTGAACCAATTAAGGCAAGGGAGTTTAAGTGTGGAAGAGTACATAAGGCAGTTCCAACACTTGGCAACCTGTGCTGGTTTCAAGTGGGCAGATGAAGTTTTAGTGGCCATGTATCGGCAAAGATTGCATCAACTTTCTATGGGTTTGAGTTTCACTCACTTTCCTACTTTGGATGATGCAATACAAGTGGCATACCAGATCAATGAGAACATAAAGGGCCTATCTTCTAAATTGTCTATGATGGAGGGTGCTTCTAAAGGGGTCGCAGTTGGTTACTCATCTTCTAGTAGGTCTATACATCAAACCAAGACCTCTTCACCACCTAGATCCTCACACAAGTTTTCACCATCCAGATCTAGGGGATCTACTTTAAGGCTTAAGACAGACTAGTGCTTTGCTTGCAAGGGCTTTGGGCACCACAAGTCTCAATGCCCTAGTAAGTTTGTGGGAATTATAGATAAAAAGTCAATACTAAAGGATGATTTAGAAGACATCTATGAACCAACTCTTAAGATGATTGCAAAAGCTGAAGCCTTCGAAAAAGAAGAAGCTAGAGTAAGAGGAGCCAGAAGAATTTTAGGACTTACGCGTCCTATGTTTGCTTCCTAGAAGACACATCCAATGTTGACAAAGACGAACAAAGTTGACTCTTTCTCATTGCAACCAACACCATATATGATGAAGTAGGGATTCTTGGACCCCCATCCCGACTCAACAGGGTTTAGTTGATGTGGCAACACTTCAATGATTTGAGAAGACATCTCCTTTTTGGAAGACAAAACCAAATTACAAGAAGAAAACTTGTTGCCCACTTAAGTAGAGTTAGTTTTATTAAGAGAATTTATGAAATAAGGCTTATGCCAATTGGGGAGGGAGTTATATGTTAATTTTAGGAGTTTTTGGTATTTTTTTTAAAGTTTCTGGTGCATTAAGAGGGCTGATTGTACAACCATTAGTTTATGGGTATTTTAGTCAGTTAAGGTTATTTTATTATTTGGGGCTTTAAATAGGCCAATCGGCCAGACTTGTGAGGGGTTGATGATGAAAAAATCTAGAGATTGAAGCCATGAGTGAAGCTTGGACTTTTCCTTCTTTTGTCTCACATAAGTGCTTCTTCTCTCTCTTACTTTCTCTCTGTCCCCCATCTCACTCATTATTCTCTCTTTTCTCTCTCTCTTTTCTTCTTCTTTCTTGATTATTCTTGTTAAAATATTGTTCTTGTTTGGGTTATTTACTATTTTCTTGAATTAAAGATTTCAAGATTCATAAAGGCACAATCTTGATTCAAATCTTAATCGGTTTCTGGATTTTAAAATCTAAAATAACAAATATTCATTTTCTTTTTTTCTTCTCATTATCTTCTCTTGTTTTTATTGATTCTTTCTTTAACTTTTTGATTCCTCCTTTACTTTCTTAAATTTATTATCTTTTATTCATTTCTTTAATCAAGAATTACATTCTTGTGTTCTTTCTTGAATTTGCCTAGTTTCTTGATTTCTTTTAAATTGAATTCTTGGTTCTCTTTCTTTAATTCTTGAAATCCCATCATTTTTCCTTTTCTAAAATTCAAGAATTAATTATTTTGTAATCTTTAGGTTGTTTTGCACCTTCCCATCATCTTTCCTATTGTATGATTCTATTCTTTTAGGCATTCTACACCACAATGTATTCAAAAGAACCGGCCAATGATCGAAGGTCAATCTCGAAAGCACCTCTTAATAGAAATTAGGGTATAGATCTTCCTAGTCCCTAAAAGTTAAGAATCTGTCAAGTCTGCTTAGAACTAGATGATCTTGCCCATTTGTCCAAGTGTACTCGACATTAGAAAGGGAGGAATCCCGAATGTTGCTACATCACACAAAATTCTTAAACTCCCTCATGTTCCTTCCTCCAGAATTCTTCTCATGAACAAAATGGATCACATTAAAGTCACCTCCTACGACCAAGGACCCGGTCATCTCTCCCTAACCCCCTGAAGTCCCTAAAAAAATCCATGTTTATTGTCGACGCAGGGCCATAAATAGTTCTGAACATCTATTCCCTATCCAAACCGAGATCCCTTAGAATAATGGAGACTGAGAAGTTCCCTAAAATTTTATCCACCTTCTTAACATTTATTGGGTTCCAAGCACACAAAATTCCACCTGTCGTGCCAATCACAGGGATATAATACCATTCAAACAACAACGAACCCCACAGACCAGCTTACAATTTTGTTAGAAAACATCTCCTTTGTCTCTTGAATAACCACAATATCTGGATTGCAGTTATGAATAGTAGCTTGAACAAGTCTTCACTTGTTAAAATCACCCAACCCATACACATTCCAAGATAGCAGCTTCATTGTTTAACTTTGGATGCAACCCTACTAGACCTCTTTGACTTGTCCTCTGCTGTTCCATTCTTCCCATCTTTCATATCTGAAGCAAGTTTCCTTAGCTCCCTGGCTCCTCTATCCTCCTTATCGGTGCCCCCACCTTTCAAGATTCTTAGGAATTTAGAGAGCCTCACCTCATTCCCCTCATTGTCACTCACCATGATCATATCAATAAATTTGTCAACCTCCTCTTCACTACAATGCCCATCATCTCTCTCCCCTATCACTTCTTGACCTAACACCACTTCCCCTTCCTCCACACCTCGGCAAGCCATCATTCCATCAAGTTGTGAATAAATGAGGAACTTGCAAGAGGGAAAAAATTAGGTGAGAATGAATTTCATGAGAACCGTGAAAACGGCACTAGGGTGCAGACACATTAGCGCCAAAAAGTGATAAGCACCCCCCCAAAAGTGTAAATCACTTTTCGGTGCTGACGTGTCAGCCCTATTGGCATCGTTTTCACGGTTCTCATGAAATTCATTCTCACATAATCCGAGCCCCTTGTAAGAAGGAAACAACGAGGAGGATTCTTGGTTAGGTAAAGCAGAATACAAGCATTCATTCATACCTTGGTTATTTGAAGGGACAGGAAAGTTTTGCACAAATTCTATTGAAAAGCTATATTGAGTCGCATTGTCTTGGCCAGACGAAAAGCCACCGGACGAAGTGTAATCAACTAGCATCATGTTGCCCTTGAGATTCGACTCATAGAACTCCCCCAGACCAAGCTCCTTTTCCAAAGTCTCACAAACGTCTTCTTGAGACATATTCTTTATCCGATAAATCGTTTGACAGGAATGGACGCACCCCCCTTCGTATTGCCATATCCTTTTCACTAGAACCACTCCGCGGAGTAGTAAATTGTACCTCTTCACCCACAGACATCTAATCATCGTCCCCCAACCATCCTTTTCCCCCATCCACAAACCCTAAATATGCCTGAAGGTGGCCACAACCCATCGGCGATGGTGTATGTGACTCATCAGTGAACCCTGACATTGTCCTTTGAGCAAGATCTTCTAACAAACACCTCAGACTCCCTATTATAACCCACAAAAGTTATTCAACCACCCCGCCTGACCAATAACATCTTGCCTTAAGTGTCTTCGTCGTGCTTCGAACACCCCACACCTTCATAAAGAGAAAATCCACATCTCTGTAGACTTTGCCCTCCATTTTGAGAGCCTTTCGATCATCATTTGATTTCATGAGCATTTTAGGGTGATCAAACAATCCGATTAATTATCAAAAAAAAAAAAATCAAACAGTCCGATTGTCGATATAGGACACCTCTCATCAGACAGGAGCACCTTCAAACCGACAGGCTCTGAGGAGCCCACCGATGGAATCTCATTCGAATGAACAATAAGAAAACCTTTTTTGTCGTGCAATGTGGTTCTCTTTTAGACCCATATCTTGTTTGGGCTGGGTTCACCCTTAGGTATTACCCAACCCATTTATCAGAGTAGACGTAAAGGATATGGACCCTGGATTGGGCCTACATGGGTCACCCCTTTCGAATTTTGAATTTTTAAAGTTCCGCCTCATCTCCTGCACGTGACCTAACCCTCAACCTACCTCTGCCATTGATTTGGAATCCCGTGAGGTCACATGAAATCCTTCCACCTCATGAGGGGTAGAAATGACTTTTCCGCCTTCGTCTTTTACCTCTCGCTCGTTCCAACCTTCGATAGATGCACCTTCAACAGTTCTAGCATCCTTTTGGATTAGAGGCTTAACTTCCACGAGGTGCGACCAGGCGATGCCATAAATCTTTAATTGGATCATTCTAAGAATAGACTCAAGCCTCACGACGGCCACCTTCAACTACATCGAGTCGAGAGCCTCCAATTTGGATGTGCGACGGTCAACCTCGATCAAACCACCACATAGATCACCAATCTGGTGAAAAATCACAAAAGACCATAGGTGTGGGGAGAGACCCCAAATCTTAACTCATTTTTCCTCTGAAAAAACCTTGGGGTAAAGTTTACACGGCTTTGGCGACCATTTTTAGAATGCCAAAGCACTATTGTTCATATTGATAAGGCCCTTCTGCAGAACGAATTCTTAGTCCCCTGAAGTCTCTATAAAACAAATAGCCTTGTTATGAGGCCATTCCTCCCAAGAATCAGAGAAATCTGGAAAGCCGCCTTCTTCCAGTCAATCAAGGTGCCCCAAATGTCGCACACTAGTGCTCTAGTCCACCTATCTTCCCCTCTTGCACCCCCGAATTTCTCTCTTGCAATTTCAACCCTACCACTAGATTCACGTTGAACCCAAGCATGATTCATAGGGGAAAGAGTAAACTTTGTGGGAGGCAACACGATCCTCTTCTTGGCATCCAACATCTGTTGTAAAACCAGTGCTAAGTTTTCCCAAGCTTTCTGATGCAGCATGCATATAGAATAGTGAGTGTGTACTTAGGAGATAAGAATAAAATTGATAAAGTAATAAAAGGAAATAAACAAGATTCCTATTTGCAAGTTCACATGCTAATTCAAACAATTCTTTAAATTGAGTTCATATGCAATCAAGGATTTTTTTTATTTTTTTGAGAGGTAAAATATCAATTTATTGAAAACGAAAAAGAGAAAAGAGAAACAACACCAAGTAGGTGCAAAGAAAAAAAGAAAAGAAAAGAAGAAGAAGAAGAAAGCCCACTCCACCAAGAAAACTGAAGGAAAACTACATTACATTACATAGCATCAGCCCAAACTGAAAACCATTCTCTCTCATCAAACTTAACCATAATAGAAACCTAATCAAACAATAGATTGTAGATAAAGGTCACCAACTCCAATTGATTCCTCACCCTCCCATTAAAAATTTACCTTAGAGAAGTTATGAATAAATAAAAATGAATCCAAGTTATATTTTGTCAATCATAATATTTTAGGGAAGGTAGTTTAGTCTAAGAAAAGGGAAACCCAGGTTCAGGCCTTATGCCAAATATGCTAAAAGTCACTATCCTTTAGAGAATTGAAAAGAGAACCAAGAAAGGTGATTTAGTACCTGAATCTGACATAGGAGGCCTCTCCAATGATGTTGTGATCCACGGCCAAGCTTTGGAAGCACTATTGATGATTTAAAAAAAAGGAATTTTCTCTCTTCTCCAACTATAGTGCCGCCAACCCAAAATAAGAGATTTTTTTATATATATATTTTTCCTGAAGTGGGGCCTACCCACTAGGGTCGCTCAAGAGTTGTGAACACCCTGGGAATACCTCATGTGCAAAGCCTTCAAGGTCTAGTAGTATTGGTGAATCTTGCAGGATCAGCCATATTGGACTTGTTCACGCTTAAGTTGGATTCCTAGGAGCATTGCTTTGAATTGATTTAAATTTTTGGCTTGGTTTCTGCACCTCTAGGATCGTTTAGGAGCGTATAACATCAAGGAGAAAACCAAAGTATCAAAGGTTTTACGATTTGGAGATAGTCAACAATCTCGTGAAGTTAGTCCAACAACTAAAACTCACCCCTGGTATGAACTAATCCACATGGAGTCCATATTTGATGAGGTTGATGTGGCTGGCTGAACACCTAGGTAGGGTCGTTGAGAAGTCTAGGAGTCTCTCAAAGTGTTGACTTGCTCAAGTTCATGGTGGATTGATGCTACTAAGTGATCTTCCAAAACCATTCAGGAACTTGTTTTAACACCTGACAGAGTTGCAATCTGATGCAATCCTTCATAGGTGAGTCTCTTATTGCTTTGGGTGCTTCTAGCTGAATCGTCCACATTTGTATAATGTCTTAGGCTGCTTACCTTGATTGAAGAACTTGTGATGATGGAGTCGGAATGATTCTCTCGCAGGTACCTCAAGTTCAACACTAACAAAATCTCTGTAAAGTATGCAAATAAGAAAAAAGAAGGTAGGAGGAAGTCCTTTAACCCAAGGTGAAGGGAGTAGCCTCCACCACTAGCGTTAAACTAGGTGAAACATCGACCCATTCCAGAGTTTTAGGGTTCTTCAGCTGCAATCAAGCAAGAGGAAGAAGCCAAAATGTGAGAATTTTTTTTTTTCAAATATTATTGCATAATTCATTGGCTGGTCATGGGCTCTATAAACCAAGTTCCATGGCTAGGGTTTTGGTATAAAATAGAAGTCGGGCAAAAATAGCCCCTCTCTACTACTCTCATGATTAAAATAACACCCAACTATAATTATTAACGAAAATACCCCTAAATAACCCTTAAGGACTAAAATACCTTCACCAACATGTGTCCCCCTCTAACAAAGGACATAAAATAAATAAAAGAACAACTAAAATATCTGTGAGCATAACCTAATCATCATCTCAGCCATTATATCCTCATCACTTTCACCGTCCTGCGAACGCCTGAGAACTATTAGTCTAGAATTGAATGCGGCTCCCATTTCTGATCTTGAAAGTCACCTGCGATCTTGAAGCATGTTGTTGAGGGAACCTAGTCCAACTCCCTTGTTTAATAATGTTATTTGTTGCATCCAAGTTACCTTGAAATTTGATTTGTAGACTACTTCTGTACTTTAGTGATGTTCTTAAAATTGCTTACATTCATCTCTGTTATGTTGCATTCAATTCGATTATATAAACTCGCAAGTTTCACGGAAATCACAAATTTCCTAATATTTTCATGATATGTTCCATTTCCAAAGGTACTGAAATGAAAGTTATTCGTTTTCTACAACATGTCTTAATATTTTGATACCTTTCGTAATAATACAATGTTTCGGTTGACATGCATGAAAACTATTCTAATGTTTCCACAAGTTCTACTATATATCGATTTGACATGTCCAACATTTCCAACATATCACAATTTTTTGGTGACCGGTATTTCCACTGAAATTGACATTTTAAATCTTGCTCTTTACTAAACATCCAAATTGAACTTCTATTTATGGTTTCATTATTTTGTTGTTAAATTTGAATAGGGCATGATGTCCTAAGTCAACTTATGTGAAAGTTGGAGTTTTATTAATCAACATCCATTTGACCAATGAGGTGCTGATGGATGTTAGTTCCCTTAAGTGGACTAAACCATTTTCTACTTACATAATACATACTAGCTCTGCTTATCTAAGTATTTAAATGGAAGTTGGTGCCTTCTTTAGGTGATTAATCTTTCTCATATTTTCATGTTATTTCTGTGAAACAGGAACCCCCAGTTTTTGGGAAGAGGACCATATTCACAGCCCGACCATCTGGGTAAGGATTTATAGGATTTGTTTTTTCATATATATATATATGCACACACGCATTCACACTCACAAATATGTCGGTAAGGTCATGTTATTGTAATTGGATAACTTGGTTGAAGTCCTCTTTGTAATCTGCTCTCTTTTTCTAGATGTCATATGGGCTCAAACTTTGGGATCTAGGTTCTCGTACTTAGGAGCAATAATTCTTATTCTGATAATTAAATTTATGAATATCCTTTTTCATCATCTTAGTTTCATGAAGGATGCTTGTCAGGGCTGCAGACATGAATCTGTTGCTCTGAGCTTCTGACAAACCAGGGAACTTCTCACATCTTATAGGTCTACCAAGGAGATCTTGTAGTTCAAAGTTTCACTCAACTGGATGGTCCATTTCTTTTTCCGACTGCCATAATTCAGTAGATGAGATGGTTGGGTCATCTGACTGGGTTACTGTTTGGCCTTGGAAATCTTTATGATGATGTCCATCAAACAATTTGCAACAACTCAACCCCTCACCCAGAATGTATGCCACATGTTCTGCAGATGTAGGAAACATGACTTTTCCATTCCTCCTGATGCAGTTTTCTATTCCAGCTCTGCATGCTATGAAATTTCTTGTTTTGAAATACACACTTATATTTACATATTTAAAGCTTATTAGCTAGGTAAACAGATGTGTCCATTTAATGCTGGATGTCCTGGACTTGTTCTTCCAGGGGACAGGATCAATGGGCTCAGTGTGATGGTTGTTCCAAATGGAGAAGGCTGCCTGTGGAGGCTCTTCTCCCTCCAAAATGGACGTGCGCGGAGAACTCTTGGGATCTAAGCAGGTCAGTCACAGTGTTTTCCATGTTAGAACTTTCAATGTGAGAGAGTAACTAACTGAAGTAAATCTCTGCACTTCTGTGGTTTATGGCATATTGATTCACAGGTGTTTGTGTTCTGCCCCAAATGAGATGAGCCTAAAGGAACTGGAAAATCTTCTTGGACAGAGTTTAGGTATTATGCGGCCTCTATTTTCCTTCACATCATACCGTACTACTACTTAGAGCAAAAGAATTCTAATGTCTAATTCCACAAAACACAAGTTAGTTTCCTTGTTGGAACCATAGTTCTTATTGGAAATTCTTTTTGCTTTTTGTTTGTGCTGTATATATTCTGGAAACACCACCAAAAGTAACCATAGCATTAATTCATCTAAAATAATTAGTCTTCATGAAATAAACTTCTTAAAGACCATAAGTTAATATTTAAGTAAACTCCTAAAAAACTAAACTCATACCAACCTTATACACACACACACACACACACACACACACACACACATATGGGGAAAAGAGAAAGGTACCTTCGATATTTTAAGAAATAAAATAAAAAATTACTAAATAGGAAGGGATGTAAATGCTGACTCTGTGAGAAATTCTTTACATAACACAAAATTCACCTTTCTAAATGATAGAAATGTAATTTAGAAAAAAATAAAATACTTATAATATTATTTACCCAGTGGAGGATACGAGAGAGTTAACTTTACCACTGTTTGTATTTTAAATGCTTTATATTTATTACATTGCCAGTCCCAAGCTTAGATAAAGGAGGAGGTTGTGTCAGGTTGAAATCCGGCAGAAAACTCCACTCAAACCAATTAAACATGAATCTTGTTGTTGTAGGATACAAGAGAGTTCATGGATGGCATGGATTTGGAAAAAAAGAATGAAGCAAGTGATCCTAAAATTTGTAGCGGCATATGATCTTGCAATATCAGACAGGTACTTCAATAAGAGAGGAGGACTGTTATCGACTTTCAAAGGTGGATCAAATAGGAACCAGATAGACTTTTTTCTCAATAGGAGATAGAATGGTCAACATTAAGGACTATTA
>JAOXJP010234831.1:0-10101 GCA_025762735.1 Platanus orientalis
TTGGTGTGAGTTTCGGGTTTGAAATTATACATATTTTTGTATGGATTTCACATTATATAGTGAAGAAGTTTGTTTCTCTCCCGTGAATGTAAGCACATCGTTGAACCATGTAAATCTTGGTGTTTATTATTTTTCTTTGCTTTTATCTTACTATATTTATTTTTCTTGTTATTCGAATTAGAATAATTATTGCAAAACACAACAGGTTTTGGATGAAAACGAGGATTTTTAGTTCAACTTCTCCTCCATCTCCATTTGCAAAGGTAAGCTTTCTCCCTTATCTCTCTCTTTCATCTCACTCACTCTTCGCTCTCCTTCATTATCAGCCGATCTTCATCTCTGATCCATCTCATCTCTCTTTCTTCTTTATGGTGTAATGATTTCCCATGGAGGAGTCCTTCCTAACATCAACCTTGCTCTCTTGTATAAGAAGTATGAGAAGGCTACCAAAGAACTAGGGTTGTAAATGGAGCAAATTCGAATCGGATACATCTACATTCATATTTGTATTCATTTAGTTAATCGAATATTGGATGCGAATTCGAATATTTGTGGATATTTAAAAAATAGGATCTGAATTCGTATTTGTTTATTTAAACGAATTTCAAATACAAATTCAAATATATCCTATTACACTTTCTATTAAATACTTAAGGGTTTTGTTTCACTTTTTTACATATAATAATAATAATAATAATAAACCTATTTTCTAGAATACCCTCTTTAAATCTAATATTTACCCATAACACCAAAACAAGATAAGAAATACACATTAATTTGATTATTATAACTTATATTTATAAAAAAAAAAAACTTTACCAAATATATTTATATAAGAACCTAATCGGTCGAATATTAATTGGAATGGATGTATACATAACCGCATTTGGTTTGTTTATAATCAAATATTTATTAAACGATTCAAATATAGATACATCCGTATTCGTCTTAATCGAATCAAATGCAGAC
Source organism: Platanus orientalis (assembly GCA_025762735.1). Classification (NCBI taxonomy): domain Eukaryota; kingdom Viridiplantae; phylum Streptophyta; class Magnoliopsida; order Proteales; family Platanaceae; genus Platanus; species Platanus orientalis. Next base: position 970 of record JAOXJP010234831.1, read on the forward strand.
GCTTAGGCTAATAGTTGATAGCCCTACAAAGAACTAGGGATGTCAATCGAATCAGGCTGGGCTTGGCTAAGGTTAGTCTAAGCGACCTTAGCCAAGCCCAGCCTGACATGAAACACTAGGATCCAAACTTAGCCAAAGACTGAATTCAGCCCAAAACAATTTTTCCCAACTCAGCCCATTATAAAACAACAGGCTTCAGGCATTATCCAAGCTTCAAAACTTACAGTTTGAAGTCTTTTATGTCTTCCCTTCTGTGATTTTCAAGCTCAGACTTACTATAAACTGAGATTCAAAAAGCAGTGGAGGAACTTTAGTAGCGGAGATCCATTGATCTTTGTACACCTTGTAGGCCACAAACATAGAGGGAGAGAGGGGAGAGAGACACACACAAAAGAAAGTTTGAAAGCCAAGCCAAGATGGCATTCATATGGACCTGCACTTATATCTGTTTCCCTTCTCTTTGACTAGGGTTTCTTTAAGGAGACATACTATAGATAAAATTGATGGGAGGAAAGAGTGATTGAGAGCAAGAGTGAAGCTTACCTTATATCACAGTTTCACTTCCTCACAACATGGCACAAATGTCAGATCAGCTGTCAACATTATAGAAGAGCAAATAGTGAAGCCAGTCATCTTCAACGACTTATAGCGATCACTCTATGTTATAGTGTTGCCTTGCCATAGATCTTGAAATTGGGTAAGAAAAAATCTCCATAAATCAAAGTTTGGGAAAAATCCTTCGAATAGGTAGACGATAGAATCTAGGGAGAAGATCACTACACAAACGAAGAGAGAGAGAGACCACTAAAGTTTTCATACTTGCCACCATGGGATGATGAATTAGAGGCCGACATGGACATGATGAAAGCTTCGATAAGAGGATAGAGGATAGATGGGCTTGAATTTTAGAAGAAATAAATCTTGGGCCGAACAAGTTAAGTTTTGGTCCAGCCCAACCCAATTGATAGCCTTACAAAGAACCCAAATCTCCCCCCAAGGCCACCAAATCCCTTAAGAAGGGTAAATTACTTTAAAAGCCATAACAACCCTTCTTGTCTACTCTCTTTTCTTTCTCTTATTATATTTAGTTTTGGATTTTGTTTTTTCCCTTTTTTGTAGTTGTCGTGTTGGAGACATCAGGAATTTGAAGCATTGTGATCTTTGTCTCTTCTACTTAGTTGTTAGCCTTCTCCTTCAATTAATGAATGAAACTACTTGTTCATTAAATCCCCTTTTTTCAGATTTTAATTTAATCTGTTGCACAAAGTAGTTGGTTTTTTTTTTTTTTTTTTTTCTATTTCTTGCATTTAATTTGTATGCAAGCTTGATTTAGCAATGTGAAGTTGATTTAGAGATGGGCTTGAAGCTCTACATTCTTGTTAAGAATCCTATGAAGTAAACCTTGGTTAGTTTTGCCTTTGCAAAGGCATATAGGTACCAACTCTTGATTTGCAAGTTAATAAAGCGATACCTTTTCGAGATTGAGTTGGGGTGAACATTGTTTCGTGTGCAAGTTAGTGAAATAATACATTTTCTAGATTAAGTTGGGTGAGCATCGTTTCGTGCCCCATCCACAATTTCGATTCAATGGCTTAGTTATACAACTTCTATTAGTAGTAGCTGTGATGACCGAGACACACACCTACCGGATATTATCTAGTTATGGGCATCCTAACTGAGGGACCACTCTCCCGCCCCAGTTTTGCTATTTAAGCATCTCTACAAGGAGCCTTCTCCTGAAAACACTTCCAATAAAGTGAGAGGGTGTCCACATATAAGCCCCATAATTCCACTTGTTTGGGCGATGTGGGACCAAACTTTTGGGGTTCTACAATCTACCCCCCTTATGGCCACACTGTCATGGCCATATTTTTCCTCTATGTAAAAACCATGCGTTGCCTCGACCTTCATCTAGTCAAGGCTAGTCTTTCCGCCATTTGAGTCCATTCTTTGACCCCTCAACATGTCCCACATATACTGATAAGGATACTACTCATCAAGAGCACTGTCATGTCAAGCCCTGCATGACCGGTCCACAAACTACTTCCTTGCGTCACCCTGATGCTCGTCTCGCTTGTAGGGTCCCTTGTGTCATTGCTGCCTAAGCATGCAACTAGTCAGCCATCTCAGCACTCATGACGTGCCATCGAAACTCATCTCAAACAACTCGGAGTCCCTCATGCCCTGCTTGTAGCACTGAAAGCCCAAAACGCCTATATCACATCTTCAAATTGTCACTCGAGTCATTAAGCCCACTAACGACCATGGCACCTTATGAGCATACCATATCGTTCTAGGAAAGACGTCTCCACAGGTCTTGTCATGCCACTGTGGTGGTTGTCCAATTCCAAACTAGGATTTTACCCAGCACAAGGACAAGGCACACCTGAGTACAAAGGCTACGGGATAGTCCACTTGACAGTCTGTGTGTCACCACTATCACATAGTGCATGCTAGTAGTACCCACACAGTAAACCCCCCGTCATCTGATGGACATGTAATGTCGCCCACTCTTAGGGCCCCAAGCATTGTCCCATGAGGAAACCCAACCCCTATAGGAACTCTAGGCAACATCTTTGTGTGTGCCAAGAGCCGCCCCCAACCCATGTTAGGGATGTCTTGCAATTTAAGCTCATGCAGGTTAGGAGCATGTCCTTTGCATGTCACATTGTCTGTTGTGCCAACCATGCCTTGACATGCCTCTTGCCCATGTCAAGGGCCTGGGTACCTTCAAGCACCCACCCCTCCTCAAGGTGTATGTTAAGCCTTTTATGAATTGCCAGAAGGGAACATCCATTCCCAAAAAAAAAAATCATACTGAACTTATTTACAATTTTGTCATTGGATAATATTTACAAAAATGTCATTGTGTCACCTGTTAGGCCACCTGTGCCCATGCACATACTAAGACTTGTCTGTGACATTCTCCCCCACTTGTCTGGTTGACGCCCTCATTAACACACCCACAACAAGTGCTCACTTAAGCTTGCACACCTTTTCCTAACGCCTCAATCACTCCCAATTATCACCTAGTACCACACTGAACTCGGCTCGGAACCCCTGTAGACAACCTACTCAACGACCAACCCCGGTCTCAAAGGCACTCCCAGTGCCGCTCTGCGGGGTCCATTACATAGAAATACATCAATGTACACTATCCATCATGTACGTGCACGCTTCATTGTGCACCAATATCCACTCTAAGACGCTTGTTTTACCCAACAAGCACACTCATCTGCACTGAATCTTGACATTTACGGCTTCAAGCTCTTCTGAACACGACTCAACCAACGAACAAGCCCAACTCAAGCTATGCTTCGCCCTAGATATCAGCCCAATTTTCCTTGTTCTCAAGGACGATCCTTTAACCAAGACATGCACCTTGTGCCCAAATGTTCGGTGTTTATAAACTAAGCTGACTTTATCTTTGGAGTCAATCCGATTTTTCCTTCCACCTAAGGGACGATCCACAAATTGCTTTACGTATACCACGGCATGTTGCTTAGGCTCCTTGAGAACCAAGTTGTGACTTAATTTGTCGAGCCACAAATCTCTCTTATCTGAGATTCCGAATCCATGCACCTCTCAAGGTGTGACTCATAAGCCAATCGCAACCTCATGCGACATGGATTTTCTCACTAGATGATCCAATCACTGTGAACGCATCATATCTTGACTTGTCTACACCAAACTGCCTTTGATTCTGATACGCAAGTTGTTGTACAATCCCATACACCTGAACATCAACTAACCTATCTAACAAAGCTGCCCACTGAACATTTTTACATATGTTCATTGGCCAATAATCTAATCTGTTGTTTGAAACCACACTTGCACAGTCCATTGTGCATTGCCTCCTTCGAGGTCTTTCCACTATGTAGTAGCTCAGCTTTGCAGTTATCACCAATTTCGTATACTATCAACGCGGCAATCAACCCATACTGAGTTGCACTTGCTTCAATCCATAGGTCTTTCAACCTTTCCTACCATAGGAACTCAATCTGTCGAGCTTCCCCAACTTGTGGTCAACATTCCTCCCAATGTTTGGAACCACCTCGCAGTATCCGTCTTGCATTACCTCCTCCGAGGTCTTTCCATCCCTAATCTGTGAGGTTTTCAAGTCTCGCCAATACATCTTGTCATTGTGGAAATCAACCCACTTTGAATCGCACTCATCCTCTTAGGTCCTCTGACCTTTTCATTCCTTAGGACTTAGTCCGTCGAGCTCCCATCTCTGTGGCCAACACCCCTCATCCGATGCTCGAAGCCATCTCGTGTTCACCTCTGTAGACTTGTCAATGTAGCTATCAACCCATTGACATTTACCAATAGTTCATGGGTACACCGATCCTTCTCATGTTGGAACTCAGTCTATCAAGTCCTCCAATGTGTGGCCAACATCCTTCACCTGATGCTTGTAACCATCTGTGCCAAGTCACCTTGGTCTTCCATACCTCGTTTGTGAGGCTTCACCTGATGTTCGTAACCATCTGTGCTGAGTCACCTTGGTCTTCCATACCTCGTCTGTGAGGCTCAACCTGATTATGCTCTGACAATGTTCTTTACCTTAAACAACATACTGACTCATCCGTATAAACCTTGACATTCAACTGGTCAAGATAGAAAAGCTTGCATCTAAACTCTACCCACACTAGTACCTCGAACAACCAACCTCTGTCGTGGCACGCCTACATCTGTCAACGCTTGCCTTGTATTCTCTTTTACATAACATGGCATAAGTGTTCCCCCACTTAATCTTGTCAACATCACTCTAAGTCTCCCTGGATTTTAACAATGTCGAACTCAATTTATGTTGCATCTCTAGTGCCTTAACGTCTTATGTTTTCACCCTGAGAAGGTGTTTCTCATTTTACCACTTTGCCTTCGGTCCACTGAAGGTCTTCCGTAGCTTATCACAAGTTATTCTTAAATCGTTGTGACACCTTAGCACATCGGTCCGCAGCACCTTCAACTTGAGTAAGCACTGTCCATTCAATTCTTGTTTATCACCTATGTCACACTTATACCTCGGCACATTGCCTTCACCCTGAGCCAACACTTTGTCTCTATCAATGTGTCACTCTAGCACCTCAACACCTCGTGTCTTCGCCCCGAGTGAACTATCCTTTCATATTATCACATCTGTGTCACTGCCTCTGTCTTGCTCTAGTACCTAAGCACACTTGCCTTCACCCTGAGCTGACCCATCATTGATAATTATATAGTGTCACTTTAGTACCTGAACATCTCGTGCTTTCACTCTTCAGATTCTCAAACTGGCTTGCCACCCTCAAGACATTCCTTGGCACCACCGTGTCTTACTCTTGTTTGTACTACCTTGCACTTGTTTTGTCATCTCGATATATACCTAACACCACATGGTAGCCCTATCCTTTAGAACTAGATGGTACTCCCACCATTTAGCATAACCCACTGACATGCCTTTGAGCTGTTTTTCCTTGAGCCATCAAGACTGTTTCCTGAAAGCATATTTCAGAATACACATCATTGCTTCATGTCATTTGTCACACTAAAGACTTAGTCACCTGTGCTATCAACATCATCTCGATCTTCGGCAAGTCTCATAATCAACCACACAGGTGACTAAATCTTCCTCTACACGGAACCACAGTAATCATGCTTAGCACCTCAATACCATAGCCATCAGCCTTCGTCACAACAATCCAATGCTGCTTCGAATGCCACTATCAACACCATACCTTCAACACATTTTGTATAAAAGGCACCACACATCTTGGCTTTATACTCTACCTATATCAGATGCACATATCTTGAGTAATCTTCCCAAACTTAGCCAGCTTGGCCAACCTTACCAACTTTGGTAAACTTGGCTAACTCATCTAACTTGGCAAACCTGTCACACCTGCCTAACCTAGCTCTAATACCAACTATCACAGCCATATTTTTGCTCTATGTAAAAACCGTGCAGCTCCTCAACCTTCATCTAGTTAAGGCCATCCTTTTCTTCATCTAAGTCTCTTCTTTGACCCCTCTACATGTCCCACGTGTACTGACAAGGATACTACTCATCAAGAGCACCGTCATGTCAACCCCTATATGACCGGCTTGCAAACTACTTCCTTGCATTGCCATGATGCTCATCCCACTTGTAAGGTCCCTTGTGTCATTGCTGCCTAAGCACATGACTAGTCATCCATCTCGGCACTTATGTCATGTCATCGAAGCACATCTTAAACGACTCGAAGTCCCTCATGCTCCACTTATAGCACTGAAGGCCCAACACGCCTACAGCACATCCTCGAGTTGCAGCTCAACCCATTAAGCCCACTAACAACCATGACACCTTATGAGCATATCATATCGTTCTAAGCAAGATGTCGCACCAAGTCTTGCCATGCCACTATGGTGGTTGTCCAAGGCCAAGCCAGGATTTTTTCTAACATAAAGACAAGGCATACCCGAGCACCAAGGCTACGAAATAGCCCACTCGACCACCTATGTATCACCATTGTTGCATAATGCATACTAGTAGCACCCACACAGTAAGCCCCCATCGTTTTAAGGATGTGCAATGCAACCCACGATTGGGGCCCCAAGCATTGTTCCATAAGGGAACCTGACTCCCATAGGAATTCTATGCAGCATCTCTATGCGTGCCAAGAGCCGCCCCCAACCCATGTTGGGGATGTCTCACAGTTTAAGCTCATGTGGGTTAGGAGCATGTCCTTTGCATGACACACTATCCGTTGTGCCAACCATGCCTTGATATGCCTCTTGCCCATGTCAAAGCCTGGGTGTCTTCAACCACCCACCCCTCCTTAAGGTGTATGTTAAGCCTTTTATGGATTGCCAGAAGGGAACATCCACCCCTATAAAATCATACTTGACATATTTACACTTCTGTCATCAGACAATATTTACGATAATGCCACTATGCCACCCGTCAGGCCACCTATGCCCATGCACATGCCAATACTTATTTGTGACAACACGTCCTCGTGGGATCTAGCCCACATAGTGCAATCAAGTGGCTCGATACCATTTATGATGACCCAGGCCGACACCTATTGGATATTGTGTGGTTTTGGACATCCTAATTGAGGGGCCACTCTCCCACCTTGGTTTTTCTATTCAAGCATCTCAGTAAAGGGCCCTCTCCTAAAAATGCGTCCAGTAGAGTGGGAGGTGTGTCAATATATGAGCCCTAGAATTCCTCTCGGCTGGGTGATGTGGGACTAACTTTTGGGGTTCTATAGAAGCTCTAATAACTTCCTCAAAAATTTTGATTTAATCCATATGGATAAACTAGAAGGGCTTCATGGCTTTTTACATCATTATCATACTTTGAAGGGGTTTTAGATCACAGATACAATGGTATATTAGTGATTTATTTTGGTTTGTGTTTACTTTAAACATGCCATATTGAAGGAGCTTATTGCTTAGGTAAAATGTTGGATTTTCATTTTTTATTAATGATTTTTTTACCCTATTTTTATTCTTGGTTTGGGATTTGGGATAATGAGTATATCATGGGAACGCTCATGTTATTGTTTTTATTGTTTCTGCTATATGAGAAGTCATTCATATTTGTTTCTATTGTAGATCCTTTGCTTAAGTTTTACATTACAAGACTTTACCTTCTATGCAAATTTTTGGTCACCTTCTACCATCACTTCAAAGGTATTGTTTGTAAGGTTGTCAATTGGGTCAGGCTGGCCCAAAGCCCAACATGTCTAACCCAAAAAATGATTGGGCTGGGCCAACTTAATTTTGGAATGGGTTAAGTTTGGGCCCAACTTTTAGGCCCAAAGTTTTATTTGGGCCGATTTTGGGCAAGCTCAAGTTCTGCCCAAGGCCCAGCCTGGCCCAGCCCTAACTAGTTAGCAAATAATAATTTTATTTTTATGCTGATATTAGGCCTATATTTTTTTTTATTCTTTTTGGATACATATATTTTTAACAAATTTACTATCATCAAATAGTTCAGCTGTCAAGTGTCCAAAAAAACCCATATAATTTGTATTTAAGGGCAATTATGGGCCTAAAATCAGCCAAATAATTAAAAAAAGAGTTTTAATTCGAGCATCTCGAACTCAGCCCAAAGCCTGTTGTTTTAAAATGGGCTAAGTTTAAGCCCAACTTTTAGGCCCTAAGTTTTTTTCAGGCTGAGTTTGGGCTTGGGCAAAACATTTCGGGCTGAGTTTCAGCAAATCTTAGCCCTGCTCAGCCCGGCCTAATTGATAGCCCTAGTTGTATGGATAAACATCCCATCATTATCCTTAGCTAACCCTAAGAGAGTTATTGTTGCATTGACGTTGTTCAAACTACACATTCTTGTTCTTGTTGGGATAGCTAATCAGATTAGTATTTTCCTATGATGTATTTTTATACCAATTGTCTTTTATATTGATTAGAATGGGTTGGTTGACTTTAAGTGAACCTCTTTGTTCTTAGTTTGGGTGAATATATCAAGGTAGTTGGCTGCTCTGTGACTTGGTGAATATTTAGGTTTATTTGGTTGAAATCTTCATTTAGTGGCTTTTTTTGTGTGATGAATAAAACTCTATGTTATGTTCTAGTACTTTTGTTATTGCTTTAGTGTTGGAGCTAAATTCTTGATTTAGAATCATAATTTACATCCATTGCAATGTTGGATCATGGGTAACTTTTCATAATATTGATCCACATTATAATTTAGGAAAAATTTTGTGCAGCATTGTCAAATATAGTAAGGAGTAATGATTAGATGGTGATCCACTAGAATAACATGGTCATGGAGCTATGTGCTCTTATTAAGCACGGGAAGAAATTTAATTTTCTTGTTATAAGTTCTATGAACACATAAGCATGACCATATACTTTTCTCAAACAACCAACTTGTGCATTGTGCTATAATTCTGTTTGTAATTTGACTTCATTTTTTGGGTAAGTAAGGTGTAATAAATTCAATCTTGTGTTGTTGACACACACACACACACACGTGTGTGTGTGTGTGTGTGTGTGCGTGCGCTTTTATGTCATGTTATAAGAATGTAGATGATTTGCATTAAAACAATTTGGTTGCCTCGGATTAGGTGTGATCCTTAACGTCCGGCATCAGGGGCAGACACATCAGCGGAGGGCTTTTCACTTTTCGGCGCTGATGTGTCC
>JAOXJP010234832.1:0-10101 GCA_025762735.1 Platanus orientalis
TTCAACCCCCCCCCCCCAAAAAAAAAAAAAAAAAAAAAAGAGAAAAAGTCTAGCCCAAGTCCCAAAAAACGAAAAAGAAAAAAGAGAAATAAAAAAAAAAAAGCTGAACTCCCAATATTTACGAGCAACAATAAAAAGCAGATAGAGGGGTATTCTTCGTAAATACACCTCGCCCAGCTACTTTCTTTCCTGAGATGAGATGCTTCTTTCCCGCCTCATTTGATACAGATACATCTATAGAAGGAGACAGAGCTTGAGACAGAGAGGATTTACTGGCTCATATTTCCGGGGCCATATCGTCATCTTAAAAAAAAAAAAGCGTCTTAATAAAATAGGCCTAGGATCTACTACTACATCCGTAGGCCTTTACTAAATCTTTTTTACTCGATCGTATACTCGTTAAATTGTCGTTCGATTAGAATCTTCTCTTTCTTTTACTACAAATTGTCTTGGCCGTATACCCGAAGAGATTCCAAAACAGCGGTTTTCCGAACGGGGACTACGGCCCTGGCTGTAGGAGCTCCCCGCCCCTTTCAAAGTACCAAAATCTTTTGGGTGAAACCCCTTCGCCTAAAACCCCATTGCTAGGGTTTATTGGCTTGTTCGTCTTTGTTTAGCTCTGCTGTGTTTGTGGTAGAAATGGCGAAATCTGGTCGTGGTCGAGGTCGAGGTCGACGGGCAACCCCTTCGGGATCGGGGTCTGGCTCGTCTTCGTCTCGTTCGTCTTCTGGTTCGGATTCTCGCTCACCTTCGCGTTCTCGCTCCTACTCCTCCTCGTCTTCGTCTCCGTCCCGGAGTGCCAGTTCTCGCAGCCGAAGCCCTCCGCCACAGAGAAGAAGGTTTGTTAGTTCTCTATTGATCTTTTGTCATTTTCACTTTTCTATTCTGGAAATTTAGGGTTCCTGGTGTTCCATTATTCCCATCCCCTCTCTTACCCTCTTTTGATACGGGTATTAGTTAGATTTGGTGTTTATGAAGTTGCATTTATGGTGGAAGACAGTTTATTTGCAAAAAGGGCTAGGTTTGAGCTGGGATTGGCTCGGTTCTTGAACTATTTTGTCCCAGATGATTATTATTTTTCGTTTACTTTGATAATTTATTTATTCTTTAATATGGATTTCTTTTGGCCTACTAACTGTTAGTTTATTGAAGACATCTAAACATTGTTTTGTTGATTGTTGGTTTTCCTCCCTACAAATTTAGCTAAATGGCTGACATCCTTCATCGGTCATACAGACTCGTGTACTCCCTTTAACTCATATCTGTGCGTGGGCTATCTATATCTGTGTTTTAACACTTGAAAAATATACTCCCTTGATGTCTTGCGGGTCACTGCAGAAATATTTAAAGTGGGAATTTACAGGAAAAATAAATTTTTTTTGAGAACTTTAGAAAATATCAGGAACAATAATGGTCCATTTTCTATATTTATTTGGATGAATATTTCTCCATTAGGAGACATGGAAAATGGTGAAATTTTGCTGGAATGTTTTGAGATAATAGGAAATATGTGGAAATTAGAAAATATTGGAAAATGGTGAAAATTTCATGTGAAACGTCAATGAATGTTAAAATTAGCTTGATTGCACACTAGGTATCAAAAAATTGCTTCAAGTATGCATGTATAACAAACAAGAGATGAATAAGGGACTAAAGTATGCATTGTCATGTCGGCAAGAAAATATGGTTTACTACCATCCAAATTAAGTTTCTCTCCTTTTTCTCTCTTGGTTTGTTTTTGCACCCTTGAGGCATAAAGCACAAATGCATAATACAGTAACATGTGTTATGGTCCCTCACTTCCACATGGAATTCTGAGCTTGTAGTCTTCATATCTGTTATGGACAAGGTGATCATAGTATTGCTTCTCCATGCAGGTACAATACTGAGTGCAAGTCATCATTTTATGATTTCAGGTCATATGCTCATGAACTTAACGAGGGTATTCGTCCTCTTTAATATTAATCATTATTACCAAGTGGTGAATATCGGGCAGATGTCATTGACATTTTTCATGGCTTTGGATGCGATGTGACCGCATATTGTTTTCCATTGCCCAATTGAAATAGCATTTATCTATCTTTTGAAAATTTGTTTTGTGATTTTATATTTCACATATTAAAATAAAAACAATTTTCATAAACTTGATCACATAATTAAACAATTGGCTACAAGACATTTTGTTTTGATAGATAAATGGTTATCAAACTTGTCAAATTTCATGATACTTCACCGTATATTTCATCCTAAAATTATCTTTTTGTAAACAATTTTAACATGGAAATGTTATAGTTTATCCAGTACATATATATGATTTATTTGTTTCCTTTTAATAAAAAAAGATTTATTTGTCTTCTTTTAATAAAAAAAGATTTATTTGTCTTCTTTTAATAAAAAAAGATTTATTTGTTTATGTACATGTGCTTGATTTTTTTAAAATCATATATATGTATTATCATTTTAATAATATATAATGTCAAACTGTTATTTTTAAATAAAGAAACAATACTATTTACCAGAAAAATCAAAGTGCTTTTTTTCTTTTACCAGAAAAATCTATTGTTAATAATAATGAATTAGAAAGGAAACAGCAGCAATGATAGGGGAGTCGATATACCTAGTTCAAATAAAAGAGGAACTAAATATACATGCAACAAAAGAGTAAACCTGATGCGGACAACATAGAGAGACTTGTGTATGTGCCGCCCCACAAGAGGGCTAGATTTAAGTGTACATGTTATGTGGGGTTATTTAGGGTCTTGTAAGGGGGAGGGGGTACAACATTTTATGTGTCCATGTATTAAGGCCAATAACGCCAAGGTTTTGTTGTTTTTTTTAGAGAGTAATCACGTCGCTTACCTTTAGCCCAAGTTTTTAAAGGTCAAAACTTGTCATTTTGGTTTGATTTTGGTGTCATTAGATAGGTTGTTTAATTACCTTTCTAACGAGTCCAAGATTGCACAAATTCGAGGTGATTTGAGAAAGTTATGACCAAGTTACTTAAGGGGTATCAATGAATGATATGAATAGTATTTTGGGTTAATAAGTCGAAGTGTGAGGCCTACTAATGTGCTGGTTGACAACCCCTAGTTCTCACACCTTTTAGTAGTTTTAATTTTAGAAAAATAAGTTTTAAAAAGTTTTATATTTTAGAAAATTTGGCTAGCAAGTATAAGATTTTTAGGAAGTTTTTAATTTTATCAACTTTTTAATTGTATTAAGGTTGTAAACCTATTTAAAGGCACCATCTCCCCCAAAATTTTATAGTGAGGATTGATTAAACAAATTTTGTATTATTGGGTGGTTCCCAAGGCAGTTGTGGCTGGTCCCTCCTCTTCCCCATAGGGTGATGCCTTCCTCTAGGCTCCCCTCTCTTCTTCTTCCGTAGGTTTAGCCACAAGCTCCCTCTCTCCTTCAAGGTATATCTCTTATCTTTTTCATTTTCTTTCGGTTAGTCTCTTATTATCTTTTCCTCTTTCTGTCTATCCTACTCTCCTTCTCCTTTAAAATTCAAATATTCATGAATAAAAAATCTTTGAATAAAACTCTATTAAAGAATCTTTGCAAGTTTATGAAATTTCATGATTTGGGTTATTAAATCTTATCCAAATGCCATGAAATTCTAATTATATAACCCTTAAATATGTTAGGAACTACCCTAAAATTTTTGGAATTTTGATAATTTTTTTGGATTTTCTACCCAAAATTATGAAATACCCTTTTTTTTGGCTCTTTCTACTTTTTTTTTTCTCTTTCATTTCTTTCCTAATTCATTTTAACTTCTTTTCTTTGATTCTTTTTACCAAATTTCTTAATTTCATGGCTACTTGTGTTTTAAAATTTCAATTATTGAACCATTTGCTTTGACACTTTTAATTTGACAATTTATTTGAGGGCTTTGGAATACCCTGCGATAAAGTTTTGGTAAAAATTCCCGAAAAACCCTATACTATTTAAGATTCAATTACAAGATTACCTACTTTTCATCACCCAATTTTTCACATTCCTTACATCTAGACACCCAAAAAATCAGTACCTCCATTGCTCTCCTAAATAAATTGTAGGACGGCTCCGCATAATTGTTAAATGAAGTATATTAATTTGTGTTTCTCCTATCACCTTAAGATTTTGTGAGAGTTGATTAATTCACTGTTAACATGGTATCAAAACCAAGCTTTGTGATGAGTTTGAATCCCGGTGGAAGTGTTTTCTCGGATGTTGTGTGAGCGTGTTTATGCATTGTGTGGAGCTGCGTCAGGTTCTCTTAGTGTATTCTTAAGGTAGGGTATTGAAATATATTAATTTGTGTCTCTTTTAACACCTTAAGGTTTTGCGAGAGTAGGTTAGTTAACTGTTAACATTAAAAGCCCTGTTATACGGGGCAAAACTCATAGCAAAAGAATGAATTTGGGGTGGGGTTTAGCTTGGGGAAAAGAGTTTTCTTCAAAAGTATCTAATGCGGACAACATAATGAGACTTATATATGTTCCCCCATACAAGAGAGTAAGATTCAAGATGTGTAATTTATGTGGGTTATTTAGTGTTTTTTAGGGGTTGGATAATTCAAATGTAATAAACCAATGGTGCCATGGGTGGTTTAGTTTTTTGGTTTTTTTATGTATTTGGAGTTGTATTCCCATCACTTACTTTTAGCCCAAGTTTTCTAAGGTCAAAACTTGTCTTTTTGGCTTGATTTTGGTGTCATTAGAGAGGTTATTGAGTTACTTTTTTAATGAGACTAAGATTTTGCAAATCCGATGTGATTTGCATTTTGCAAACGTTTTGATCAAAATGCTAATAAAATATTAGTAAGTGACGAAAAGAGAGTTAGGAAGACTTAGAGTCAACATGTGGGTCCTACAAAGGGTTGGTTTATAGCTCCTAGTAGGGGGTGGTTTTTGGAAGTCTTTGTTTTTAGACTCCTAGTAGTGGGTGGTTGTTGGTAATCCTAATTTTAGAAATTCAAGGTTTTAGTATGTTTTGGTCTTAGGAAAGTGTAGTTTTTAGTAGTTTTTCTTTTAGAAAGTCTTAGGCCCTTAAGTTTGGGACTTTCTATTTGAGGTTCTTGTTATTTTTTTGGGTGTTTGTGAGCCTATATATAGGGTTGCACATTTTTGTATTGGGGGTCATTGATTGAATGAATTGAATTTTGTTTGTTGAAGCTTGGCTTCTTGGCCGTGAGCCCTTATCCTTCTTCTCTTTGGGTAGCCCTTTCTCCCTTCTTCTTTTTATGTTCTTCCATTCTTCTTGTTCTTCATCTTTGCTTATTCTTGTTCTTATGCCTTCATTATTATCATGCTGTTCCTGTTAAGACATCATCCACATCATCCACATTAAGCATGCAAGTTGCTGGAATCTGCACATCATAGAATTTACTGGTTTTATGTTTTCTCCCTCAAGAAACATTGCTGATTGGTAAATCTAATTTTTTATGTACTTTTATTTGTCAGAATAAGTTGAAATTTGGTATGAAGATCACTTATATACACATCTAATTACTTGTAAAATTTTATCGTTTTGTGACGCGCTAATAGAGGTATTTTGGTACTTTAAGGGTTTTGCCAATAAATTCCAGAATTTCCTTTCTGGGTTTCTTCCCGTTTTCTCCCTTTTTTCCATATTTAAATTCTTCTGAACCCCTCTAATTCAGTTTTTCTTCTAGCCTTGTATTTTCATTAAATTTTGATTACTTAAAGTTCAATTTCTTGGCTGTTCAAAGATTGCTCTTGCTTCTGCCACTTTACTTGGTTTATTTGAGAATCTTGGTTATCATTCTACATCAAATTTTGTATCATTTCTATTGTGTTGCATTAGTATCGCTATTAACAAAATTGGAATTAGCAAAATATTGAGAAATTTCGTGCTTATGCATTATCTTTTAGTTACACACTTACACCTAGAAGTTCGGAGATTTTGGTGATTTTTTTTTTTTATAAATACCATTTATTATCTTAATAAAATTATCTTAGTAAACCACAGGGGGTTGGGTATTAATAGGATAAAAGTGATGGACTGGGCTCTCTTAGGGAAATGTGATGAATCAGCCTTTGGAGATTTAGCTTTAAAAGGTCTGGCTTATGGCATTAAATGGCTAAAAGTGAATTTGGTTTCTCTAATGGTGGCTGGGATTTCTGTGATGTATCACTCTTTAATGGCTCGTGGATATGGAAAGGTGTTACTGGGTCATATGAAGAGTTCTCAAATTATTGCAATTTTCGAGTTAGAATTGAAGATTCAGTGTGGTACTTGGAAGACAACTGTTGTGGGCTTGGGAAGCTTTGTGACCTATGCCCATGACCATACAGATTAGTACCAACCAAGCACCTGCCAGTTATTGCTTTCTTAGAAAGTAGAAATTGCTTTATAACATGGAACTCATATTTATCCCAAAAAAACATGGAGCTCATCTTTCCATAGAAATTTACAGGGCAAGACTATTCATTTATTACAAAACTTAAGAACTAAAACATTCATCAAACTAAGATGAAAGATTTTGGAAGGCTGATGCGAAATTGAGGTTCTCTATTATCTCACTTTATTATTAGATTGTAAATGACAAAAGTGTAAATATTTGGGTTTACCTGATACTTCTAATGGGTGAAGCTATCATTTAGACCTTGGTATTGGGAATGATCTTTACAATTGATACCCTAAATCTTGTAGGGATGCACGGCTAAAACAGATGCATCATGTGCAAAGAAAAAGAGATCATTTGCATTATTGCATATTCATTGCCAACATTTTTATGCTTCTCTTTTTGGGTTGACTTGAACCCTCTATTCGGAGGACTTTGCCTTTAGACCTCTTCTTGATGGCTTAGACTTTGACACTACTTCCCCCATATAGCTGAGAGTATGGGGAGACCTTTTTTCAGATGAGGAAGTATTGGAGGTAGTTAAGGATATGAAAGGGAATAAGGCTCCAGGTCTTGATAGTTAACAATTTTCTTCTTCCAAAAATGTTGGTCAATTGTGAAGTTGGACATCATGAGAGATTTTGACAAATTCATCGGGATGAGGAGTTTTATGGGCATATGGACTATACGTTTATCGCCTTGATTTCTAAGAAGAAGGGTGCTAAAAATATAAGAGACTTTCGTACCATAAGTCTTCTTAGCCGTGTTAACAAAATCATTTCTAAGGTCCTTTCTTGAGGTTGAAGCTGATTATGAATGGGACCATTTCGGAGTCCCAAGGTGCGTTTGCGGCGAGAAGACAGATCCTCGATGGGATCCTTATTGTAAATGAATGTGTGGATGTGAGGTTGAAGGCTGGTAGAAATGGGATCCTTTGCAAGTTAGACCTAGAGAAAGCCTATGATCATGTTAATTGGAGGATTCTAGATTATATGCTCGGAGATTGGGTTTGGGGGTAAACAGAGGAGGTGGATCATGGCTTGTATTAATTCTGTTACCTTTTCAATTTTGATTAATGGGGTCTCTAAAAGTTTGTATAGAAAAACTCGAGGGGCTTTAGCAATACGACTACCTGTCTCCTTATTTGTTTATTAGTCTCTAAAGCTTTGAG
The DNA here is from genome assembly GCA_025762735.1 of Platanus orientalis. Classification (NCBI taxonomy): domain Eukaryota; kingdom Viridiplantae; phylum Streptophyta; class Magnoliopsida; order Proteales; family Platanaceae; genus Platanus; species Platanus orientalis. The sequence continues at coordinate 7,527 of JAOXJP010234832.1, forward strand.
TTGAGGGATTAGGAGGACGGATGATGTAACGACATTAGCTAATGTGGAGAAAGCCTACCCTTTATGGAAGCCTAAGTCAAGGACTTGTTAAGCCAAGAAGAAATCAAGCATGTATCCATGGTAGAAAATTGTTTTAGGGTTTTAATTTTAAGTTTTAGGCATGTAATAAGGCTCTTTTGCAGCCATAAAGTAGGTTATTTTAATTATTATTGCTTAAGAGGGATAAATTGGGTAGTTTGTGTTATTTTTATTTAGTCAAACATAGGCTTATTTAGGGCTGGTCGTGTGACCAAGTAAATGAGGTATTTTAGGGAGTTAGTGTTCAAAATTTTAAAAAGGGTTTATAATCCTATTCTGTCACAATTTCTGCAGAGAATGAATGGAATAGAGATTTTTTTAAAACAACCCACGCATGAAGCTCTTCTTCTTCTTCTTCCCTTCGTTTTCTCCAAGGTAATCACTCCTCTCTTCTTCAATCTTCTTCTTTCTTCTTCTCTTCATCTTATTGTCCCATATATCATCATCCTCTTCCCTTTTTTCATCACCTAGAATTTTCTGCAGCTTTAACCTTCCATTACTTCTATCTTCACCAAACCTCAATCCCTCTATATCTCATTAAATCCTTATACCACAACCTTTCCCACCCCTTGAAGTCCCAACCTTTGGTGTCCTCCTATAGTTAAAACCCATCCCTATTAAATAGGGAAGGCTATAAAGAGGGCCAGGCGACACTTCCTTGGGCAACATACGTGGGGTAATTTTTTTGAAGCCTTTGGGGTTTGATCCGGTGGAAACTTTTGCACTTTTCAAGAGGCCTTGGAGTCCCTTACAAGTGGTAAGAACAATATTTTGATATCTTAATCGCTGCTGGAGTTCTGTTCACTTTTCCGGGTTTCTTTGCTGAAATTTCCATTAAAGCACCATTACCTAAATAATCATTTTTTAGTTCACACAGCTAGAAATGTCCAGATCCGGTGAAATTTGGAGAATAATACCCCTAAGGTTTGCCCGGAATATTCCCAAAAGCCCGAAAAATTCTGATGTGTTAGAAAGGTATTTTGGTAATTTTCCATTTTTTTGGAAAATTACTAAATTGCCACTGGCCAGAATTTTCAAACTTTGATAATTGGGGTTATTATCTGTTATCTAGACTCTACAACAAGTGTTTTGCATATATTTCATATTGGGTTCTGTATCAGAGGAGAGTTGACACATTTTTGGTTTTATGGTGGGGAATGATGATGTGTTTGTTTCTCATCTCTAATATGTGGATGACACCTTATTTTTTGCGAAGCGGACCTTAGGCGGATTTGTTAATTGCGTTGTGTCCTTGGGTATTTTGAGGCAGTTTTTAGTCTCAAGGTGAATTTGGCCAAGAGTGAGATCTTGTAGGTCGATGAAGTTCCAGATCTCCCGTTGTTGGCGCCAATTTTGGGATGCAAAATTGTATCATGGCCTTATTTTTATCTGGGGCTGCCTTTAGGTGCTAAATTTAAGTCCAAAAAGTGGGGGACCCGGTGTTGGAAAGAGTTTCTAAAGGCTTGATTCTTGGAAACCCCCTTTTTTTTGTCCAAAGGTGGTAGGTTGACCTTGATCACAAGTGTGCTAGCAGGTATTTTCAATTATTATGTCCTTGTTCACGGTGCCGGTGTCTATTGCGAATAGGATTGAGGCTTGTTTTAGGAATTTTTTATGGAATGATGTAGAGGGTCATAGAAAGTATCACTTTGTGGATTGGAAGTCGGTGTATTGGACATTGATGGGAGAGGGCCTCGGTATTCGGAAGGTTAGGATCCATAATCAGGCCCTGCTTGGTAAATGTCTTTGGAGGTTTGGCGAGGACCGGGGAGCCTGTGGTGGAAAGTTATTGTGGCTAAGTATGGTTGCAATTCGGTGTGGGATCTAAAGGAGGTGAGAGGATCTTATGGTTGTCGTATTTGGAAGCCTATTATAAAGGGGAAAGATTGTTTCTAGAACTTCGTCAGTTTTTGGGCGAGGTCAGGTGAGGATATCTGGTTTTGGAAGGACATTTGGTGTTGTGGTTCCCCTCTTGAGGACTTATTTCTTAGGATTTACTTTATTGTGTTTGATGTGTACAATTTTGTGGCAGATAATTTTGATTACTTGGGGGACGGTGTCTGGTGTTTTAGGTTGTAGCAAAATCTCATTGACTAGGAATGGGAGTAGTGGTTGAGTTTATTTGGGCTTTTAGGTGGTTTTAGGTTGAGTTAGGGGAAGAGGAGAGATTGTAGAGTTTGAGGGCTTTGTAAGAAGGGTAGGTTTTCTACCAAATCTTTCGATGAGGATAATGATATCAATGCTTTGGCTTCTTAGGTCGTTCAAGGGCATTTGGACTTGGAGAATTCCTTCTAAGGTTAACTTTTTTATCTGGATTTCATTTTTAGATAAAATCCTTACTATCGACCACCTTAAAAGTAGAGGGTGGAACTTGGCTAATAGATGTTGTTTGTGCTTTAAGAAAGAGGAATCAATTGTCCATCTTTTTTTTTTTTTTTGCTGGATAATTGGGGGAATGTATTAAGATAGAGGGGAGGGAAGAAATAAAGGGATGGGG
>JAOXJP010234833.1:0-10101 GCA_025762735.1 Platanus orientalis
TTTATTCTCCATGTAATGCCTATTTAAAGGCCACATTAGATCAATGAAAAAAACAGTTGAAGATGAATATTTGAAAAGATAACACATAAGTGTTGATGTGGGTGTGGTATCCCAAGTTCTCTCTCAACCCTTCATATGAGGTGAGCTTTTCTTTCATTTTCTATCTTCTTTCTTCTATTTTTTCCATTTATTTCCTGTTTCTTCTTTCTCTAAAATCCCTGCAGAAAACAGCTCCTCTCATTGGCTATTGTACGGCATCAGTTTGCTAGATTTTCTAAAATAGCAAGTTCTTTCTTGTCTTTTATATACTTTTGGTAACCGGATTGACTTGGAATTTTGCGTGCTGATTCACTTCTAGATCCTCTATTAGCCAGCCAAATTTCAGATCTTTCTGACAACTTCTCAGGGATATTTTGGTCATTGCCTATCTGCTGCCCAGTTTTCCATAACCTTATTTTGGTGCTGGATTTTCTGAAGTAGCATGTTCTTTCTTATCATTTATATACTTTTGGTAACCTCTGAGATCCTTCCTAGTTTTCTTGAGCTCACCTCTCTCCCCCTGTTATTCTAGGACAGCAAACAGAGCACATACGTCTCATTCATACCCTTCAAAGGACACCCCAACAGTTTTCTCACCTCCTCTAATTTTTCCAAGACCCACAAAGAAACCTCAGCCAGTGGCTCCTCTTCCTGAAGGAATAGCTTTATTTCCTTGCTGCTAAAGGTCTCATGCCCTAGTTTTAGGGCACAGGGTTATGTTTTTTTGTAAAAAACAGCAACTTTAAGGCATACTTTATTGGTGACATCATCTACTGTCCTATAGTTTCCAGAGCTCTCCATGTCTCGGTCCCAAGAGAAGCCGCTTTTCATGCCTCTCCTTTGATACTACATGGCATGAGTTCCTCGTATCACACCAGTGACATTTTGAGGTGTTTTACAGCTGAATATTGAGATTTGTCGCCATCACCTTCAATCTTCTACTTGATATTCCCATGAGACCTCTGCGGAAAGCTCACCATTTCATCCAGTCAATTTTATCTATTGCCTCTTGATGAAACGTTTCCTCAAACAATTCCTTTAACTGAGCCAGAATTGCTCCACCGTCTCCTGAAAGGTTTCTAGAACTCATGGCAGAACAGTTCTTTGTAAAATTTACTGCTTTTCATATAATGTATGTATGGATATGGTGCCAGGTATTCTAATCCTGATACCAAAATTTGATGTTGAACAGACCCCAAATGTATAAACTAGGACCTAACCCACCTAAACCTAACTGTGCAACCCAATCAAGGTTTTAAGGCCTAGAGAGGGACGGACAGTAAGAAGTGAAAAAGAAGAGATGGAATGAAGGGTTGAACAGGTATTAGGGTTAGGCTTTATGGAGAAGGTTTAAAGGTTCGAGAGTAAGGAATGAAGGACTGATCATGTGGTTCAGGGAAGAGAAAAATTAGCAGAAAAGTAATAGGAAGAAAAAAAAAGATGAAAAAAATAAAAATAAAAGTACCTCAAGAACCTCACAAAGGTTTTCTGGTACTTGCAGCTTGAAGAAATAAATGGAGTCAGATGCTCCAATTAGTCCTCCATTCAATAGTCCAAAGAGCTGCAATTATAATGATATTTATAGGCTTTTCGGGTGGGCGTCCAAGCCTACAAAATCCAACTTCAATTCATATAAAAACTCGTAAAAGACTACAGATTTGACTTTTCAACATGTCAACTCAAACTAAGATAACAATTAAATAACCTCAAAGGACTCAAGGGGTATTAGAACCCAATCAGACATCTACCCCCATCACAACAAAAACAGCCTCATCCCAACTACTTGGGGCCAGATACACAAATCTTGTTCTGCCATTCCCCTTTATCTAAAGCCAAATCTGTCGTTAATTCACAAGCTGCCATGTCTCTCCTTACTACTTCAGCCCAAGTCAATTCTGGTCTTCCTCTTGCCATTTTAGCACCTTCAACTTGCATCATCTCACTCCTTCTCACTAGTGCAGTCATGAGTCATTGGTCTTCATTGCACATGAGGAAACCATTCCAGTCGACTTTCCCTCATCTTATCATCTATTTGTGCTACACCTAAGCTCTCATGAATGGATTCATTCCTAATTCTATCCTTTCTAGTCTTGCCACTCATCCTTCACAACATTCTCATCTCAACCACATTCAAAGTAAGTGTTGTTTGTTGGTTGCCCATCATTCTACTCTATAAAGCATGGAGTTTGAAGTATATTAATTTTTGTAGCTCCTAACAACTTAAGATTTTGGAAGAGTTGGTTAATTCACTATTAACATGGTGTTACACCCAAATTTTGACTTGGGTCAATAAACGGATCTTGTCCGCTCTTCAAGGCAGTGTTTAGAATCAAAACTTAGGCAACCCCAGTTTAAGAGGAATAAAACTACCCATATACCACAAAAGCCCCTAAAATCCACCATAAACAACTTGAACATGATCAAAACCCTATAAGCCACCAACAAACCCTAAAAAAAACCCAAAACCTTACCTAGACTCTAAGTGGTTAGGGACACACCCTTAAGATCTCCTGTGGACAAATCGGTCACAAAAGATATTTCCTACATCAAGCTACATGCAAAACCCTAACAGGACATACCCTCCAGTTGCTAGAACCATCTTCACCCTCCTCAAATTGGTCAAAATACCCCCATTTTTATTGAGCCCTGATTTTCGGGGATTCACTGACAAAGGCTACGAAAATCCAATTTTCAGATAGTCATAGTATTTTCAGAATTCTTCAGCCTTCCAACAGTTAAGCATTTCTGGCTGAAAAATTACAATTTTACCCCTCATATTCTTACAGGCCCATTCTTCCCGTATAATCGAGTCTTGACCCTCGGTGAATCCTCGGGATCTCCCCCAGTACTCAATAGACACCCGGTCAGTTTCTACATTTCCCAAATTCTTCAGCCCTCAAAAGTCTTCTCGTGAAAAGTCCTTGGCAGACTCAGCCTACCCCAATTTTGCACTTCTCCCCAAACCAGTGCCTTACTTTTCCAGTAGCCCTCAACCTTCGAGGACCTCCTGGCAATTACAATGACATCCAAATTCTAAATGGTTAATCACTACATATTGGATTTTCTTTAGTCTTTGAGAGTCCCTCTCTCGGAAAATTTCCTTGGTGGACCCCACCTGCTCCAGATCCCTACCATAGCCAAAATACAACAATCCCCAGAGTACGATTTTGCACATAGTTTCCTGTCTAATTACTAAATTATTAAACAAACTGGACCTATATCTCATGAAACTTGGGGGTTGCATTTCATGTCAAAAGTTCAAGTAAGGATTTTACCATTTTACTCCTCTAAAATGAAACCAGGAATCCCTAGGGTTACTGTATTGTCATGGTTCTTCACCCATTTTATGTCGAAATTCACTTTTGACTGTAGCATTGCAATTAGAATATCTGAGAGGCACGAAAAGCATTGTTTGTTTGCAACCACCAGAGGTTGAAAGATCAAAAAGCGAATTCGGGGAGACACCTAATTGGTTGGACGAGTCCAAATTTTCCACACAAAAAAAAAACAAAGAAACAATTTTCCATGTTCCTCCTCGTATACATATTTGATCGACTCACCATTTATGGTAGTGCTTTCGACAACTCGACTCACACATATACAATGAAGGCTCCTACAGATGATTTTGTCATCTTGCATTTCTTAAAGCCTAATTAGAAATTTCCCAAATTTCTTGGATGCATGACATACGATAGTGTGTTGATATCGGATCGCAAATCTGAGTTGACCATAGTGTTCACGTCCACCAGATGTCAAAAAATAGACCCAAACCAAATTCTCATAAAATTTACATTTACTGCATCATTATCTGGATTAACTACATTAGCCATGGAAACTTGTCATGCTTAGGTCAACGCTCCCGTTTTACATGGAAAGCATCATAGATTTAGAGCATAAAGCTCAACCCTTGATTAGGGATCCATCATGTGCTCCCCTTTGGCATGCCAAGTGTCCTCTTCCCATTGGTCCCTCATGCCACCTCACATCCTCCATAAAACCCATCATGGCCATGTGTCACTTGTAGATTATACCCCTCACCAAAGGCTCTTGACACATGCTCACATCTCCAGGGAGCCACCCTTGCACCCTAGATTTGTGACACATGTCTCCATCTCCCTCTTGCTCCATAAGCTCTTGGACACTTGTTTTCATCACCATGGTCCTCCCCTCCTACCATAGGCTCTAGACACATGGCTTCTTAAAGGCCAAGTATCTCACCAACCATTGGATTCAATTGCTTTCACCCCAAGTCTCCACATGTCACACATCGCTTGAAACTTGCACTCCGAGTCTCCACATGTCACCCTCCCATTAACCACTGCCAACCCACTTAAATCACATGGTTTAAAGCCAAGCCATTTGGCTAAAATCGGTTGGCTTACTCCACCCCTCAACTCTACTCTTGACACATATCCCCCATGACATCACCTTGCTTACCTCACCCCCAAGGGACACATGGCAGCCATCTAATGGACCTAAACATCTATAAATACCCCCCAATTTTGTGCACAGGGGAAGGACGGCTTGGAGAAAATTTGGTTACAAAAATTTGAAGAGAAGAAAAGAAAGAAAAGAGAAGAGAAGAGAGAGGGAAGAAAGGGGAAAGAAAAGAGAGAAGAGAAGGGAGAGAGTAGGAAAAGGGGTTTGCTCTTCCTCTCACACTCACCCTAGTTCCCCAACCCACTTCCAAAGAGCTGTTTTGAGCTCTGATCAAAGCCCCCCACAAGAGTGAACATCAAAAAGGTAAGTTTTGTCTTTCCTTTAGTTCATTGGATACCCGTTTTTATATAAATTTTCTGCATGCATATGGTTCATGAGAAATATAATTTCTATATATCATCGGAAAGCTCTTTCTTTCAGCTTTCCAATGCAATAAACCACACTCAAATTGGATTTCTATAGAGAGAGACATGACAATTCTCGTAAAGACTTTTTCTGTCTGGTGTCTAATCAATCTAACCTTAGCAATGAAGCATCAAAGATCATAAAAATTAGGCGTCAAGCATTAAGAAACCCTGTCACATTATATACCATTGAATTGCTATTTCTCTCAACTTTCCAATACAATAAATTACACTCAAATTGGATTTTTGTAAATGGAGATATGACCATTTTTGTACAGATAGTTTTTCTGTCTAGCGCCTGATCCTTTTGACCTTAACAACCAAGCATCAAAGATAATAAAAATCAGGTGCCAGGTGTTGAGAAACCCCCTACACATTATATACCACCAATGCAATAAATCACACTCAAATTGGAATTCTATGGAGGGAGATATGAACATTTGTGTACAAATTGTTTTTCTATCAGACGTCTAATCTTTCTGACCTTAACAATCAGATGTCAAAGAACATAAAAATCAAGCATCATGCGTTAAGAAACCCCCTATTTATTATATACTATTGGAAATCTATTTCTCCCAGCTTTCCAATGCAACAAACCACACTCAAATTGGATTTCTGTGGAGGGAGATATGTCCATTTTCCATAGACTGTCTGTCCCGACGCCTGATTTTTCATGCTGGAAAAATCAGGCGTCAGGTGATCCCATGGAAATTATATATCATTGGAAAGCTTTTCTTAGCTTTTCAATGCAACCAACCACACAATTTGAAGTTTTCTAAAGAAAGTTATGGTCATTTCTTTATAGGTTGTCCCGTTTGTTGCAGAGTTTCAACTCCATTAATCAATTCATTTGTTGATCATACCTTTGATGTTATATGTAAACTCTTGATCATGTCTATTTTCATAATCATAGACTTGTCTTCTTCCATTGTTACATTTTTTTTTATGAATTACTTTGCATAGTCTTCATGCCATTCACCTATTGATCATGTCTTTGATGTGATATGTTAGCCTTTGATCGTGCCTATTTTCATAAGCATAGACTTGTTTGCTTTCGTTGTCACCCATATGTTTATGAATTGCTTTGCATAGTCTCCATGAAAATTTTGTATGCCCTATGTGTATGTCGGTTGACTCATGAACCGAATGGTTACTAACCACCACAGTATCTCTTCCCCTTTTGTATGTCTTTGCATGCTTGACCCACATCACTATCTAAGTTACCTACTCAAGTGTTGGATATACCTTGACTCCAACCTTAGACCCCCAGTACTTGGCCAATCCCAAACATATTTTTCTTTTACCTTGGTATGCCATAGTTACCAAAGTGAGATGCGAAAGCGGGAAACAATGCGAAAGCAAGAAGCAAGGCTCAATAAATCATTAGGAAGCAAAAAATGATAATAATGTAAATAACTATAAGTTATTAATATTCTCAACTACAATATAATAAAGTGAATGAACTTAGAGAAAGTACAAACAAAACTAAAAGCTATATTATGTAAGTACAAAGAATCATGACATATAAATCAATATGCAAACCATTTATCATTAGTATGGCCAACCACCTTAAATTTTACCATACATAAGGTTTTTTTGTAGATAACTTACATCTTAGAGTCAGACTATAGAAGACCTTGTATATAAACCATCAGATTTGAATCTTTTTTATTGGATTGGATTGGAATAAAATAATATAAACAATAAATTCAATACTAAATATTTTTTTCTTACAATATCATCACTAAATCTTGTAAATAATATTTTATTCAATGCTAACAGCATAGGATTTATATTAAATAAGATACAATATTGTTTTTTGGATCGCTTCCTCGTCAATACTTTGACATTTCTACTTGCTTCTCCAAAGGCTTCCACTCATTTTCTTAAATAACTTTTACTTATTTCACTGTGCTTCCCACATTTGGAAAGCAGAATGGAATTAGCTTCCCAAACGAGCTTTGTAGGAAGCAAGTTTCCCACCTTGTACCAAGCTTCCCTGCAAGTATGGTTCAAGCTCATATTTGGTTATTTTCTATACTTGTTTATACAACGTGGAGTACTATGTAAGTATGCCTAATGGATTAAAATGAACCCACCTAGACTCACTCTCACAGTTAGAACTATTTGACTATTGAGACTTACATACACACACAACCCCATGAGAACTATATGCAGCTTGATTTCAACAAAACCACAAGAACCTGAACCACACGATATCAGGTATGTAGATAGCTTGAGACTATGTCTTAAGTGCAGTTGCAATAATCACAAAACACTGGGGTCCCAAAGACCAGCTATTCCACATTTAAAAGGCATGCATTCCTATAACAAGTAATGGCATACATGTTAAGAGAAACCACTCTAAAAAGGTGGGTGTGTTGGGGTACCTAATATTTTCTCCGACCACAACAAAACAGCTTACCTGAATCTCTAAAGACCTATACCGGTATAAGAGTCTACAACTAGACCTCAGGGTCTAGACTTTCTTTCCCTAAGAAAGGAGACTGATATCCAACACCATCAGTAAACCTGAGTTGGTGGCGACTCCAAAGAACCCTGGCATGGCCAGCTATAGGATCACTCCTCACAAATTGCACCTTTAGACCTCATGTGATCGCGGCGAAATGGGGACAAGAACCGCGAGACATCAGAATAGACCTAAAGGGGATGCAAACTTCCCCCGATGCCCATACATGGTATCAAAGTGATGCACACAATAGAAAAGATGCCCAAATTTTGATGCAAGATATTCCCACAAGCCTCAAATAATGGTCAAATCAAATTGCAGAGGCAAATAAATCAAGAATTAAGTTTTTAGAACAAAAGTAACAACGGAAGTTTAGAAATCAATAAATAAAATCAAAGAAAAGAAGTTAGAATGAATTAAAAGTCAAAAGAAGGAGAAATGAAGCAGAAAGAAGCCAAAAAGGTATTTTGTAATTTTGGATAGAAAACTCGAAAATTACCAAAATGCCCCTCTTATGCATCAAAAAATTATGAAACTTTTCAGATCAGTAGTGCATCATTCATAGGATATACGGTTAAAATTTCAAAGGATTTGGACAAGTTTTGATTTGTTAAATCATGAAATTTCAGGAAATCAAGGATTCTTTAATGGATGTTAACAATGGCAATAGGGAATCTTTTGAAGTTAAACACGAGAGAAAAGGTAATCAGAAGGGAAACTTGGAGCTTTTATAAGGGATCAAAACCCTTGAACAAAGAAAGGAAGAAAGGGGTCAATAGGTGATGCGACTTTCAATGTTTATGTACCTAGAAAATTCTGGTTTTGCATGAGTATCAGAGGTAACAGAAATAGAAAATCAGTGGGTAATGGCTATGGAATGATTAGAATTAAATAAGGAATAGAAGGGAATAAAATACCTGTTAAAAGTAGAACCATATACCTTCAAATTAGGCCCCCAATTTGACCAGTTCTAGAGTTTACAATGTACCAATCGAATGGTCTGATTTCTGCCTTCAAAACTCAGCAATCAATGGTTTGATTCCTTAAAGTACGTGATTTTCCAGCCATGGAAGAGGGAGAATCAGAAGAAGTGTGTAGGAACAAAGGGGAGCAGAAGAAGAAGGGAAATTAGGAAATAGAAGAAGTAGATGGAGAAGTTGGGAGGGTGAGGGAAGAATGCACCTAAGGATGCTACAACCCACGAGTGATGAAGAAGGAGGGGAGCCTACTGGCATCACCCTAGGGGATAAAGGAAGAAGCCCAGGAGACCACCCAATAAAACACACTTTTGATTATAATTCTTCACTGGAAATATGGGGGAGGGGATGCCTTTACATAGGCTTACTAAAATACCTAAACTTGGAGACCAAGTATCACTAAATCCTAATACCTTCCAAAAATCACACTTTCTAAAAATTTAAACTACTAAAAACACCAAACTTGTTGCACAAATCTTACCAAACTTAAGACTTTCCAAAAACACTTTTTCCACAACTCTCTGATAACTCCTTAGTATTTTGGTCATAACTTTCCCAAATCGCGTTAGATTCAAGCAATCTTGGTCTCATTAGAAAGGTAATTGAATAACATCTCTAATGACACCAAAATAAGCTAAAAAGGTAAGGCAAGTTTTGACCTCAAAAAACTTGGGCTAAAAATTAGTTTCAGGGTTAGCCTAAAATCCAAATCTAACCTTGGCTTAAAAGTCTTATTACATCCATGCCCTTGCAAATGAAAAAGTCTACCCTACCCTTGGCCAAAGGCCTCATTACAAAAGTGCCCCACTCCTTACAAAATACAAAATAACCCCACATAACCACATTTAAATCTTGCCTTCTTGTGTGCCTGCATTGTGGACTCGCACTTAGTTCCCTGAGTGTTCCCAAGAGAGAACAGTGTTCTCCATTGGGGGGTGTTGAAGTATATAAAATTTTGTATGTCCTAACACCTTAAGGTTTTGGGAGAGTTGGTTAGTTCACTCTTAACACATGGCTGGTCTTATAGCCATCTTATAAAAAATTTCCTTCAATTTTACTGGTATTCGTTTATCTCATAACACTCCAAAAACACCTCTCCAATTCACCCCCTGCTCAAATTCTATGAGGAGCCTCATCTAAAATATCTCCTTCCTTGTGCATGATTGAAGCAAGATAATTAAAATGGTCACTCTATGGTATCTCTTGGTTATCAATCTCAACTATTCCCTCATTTCTATTCCTATTTTTTCTAAACTTGCATTCCACGTATGTTGTTTTAGTCCGGCTTATCTTAAAATCATTTGATTCTAGAGCATCCCTCTATAGTTCTAACTTGGTATTTACCTCCTCCTAAAAATTATGATAATGGCACCCAAGGAGACTTTTGATATCCCCAAAACCAAGAGCCCTGAGGTCAAGGTGCTTCAGCTGCACCTCCTAAATTTACACCTCTTTTCATGTAGCAACCTTGGAGGAGATCATTGATCCCCTTGTGACCTTTTCTCTCTCTTACTGTACATTTTAAGGGGCTGGTCAACCTTAAAGTCTTTGAACAGAAGCTACTTTGGCCCCACACACCTTTACTCGCATCAAACTCAAAAGAATGGAGCCTCGGTTCTCTGATCTTGATATGTGTTAGTTGAACTCATGTTGAGAAAAGCCCGGGACATGATGGTTAAAGCTAAAGTTTGACTGTTGCTCTTTTGGCAACACCAAATTGACTAGCATCAAAGATATCTTTGAAGATAAATCTAGACTGACATTAATGTTA
>JAOXJP010234834.1:0-10101 GCA_025762735.1 Platanus orientalis
TCGTACTACATTTTTATTAATGTATTTTTAAAGTTACCTTAAAATCTAATGATTCATATTATACTAGATGGCATAGATACTTCGTGGGAAAATTGTCATGACTTCTTCTAGGGAACTTTAATTCACTCATTGTTTGTTGCATTGGAAAGTAGACTCATAGATATTTCAAAGTATATATTATTTATAGGATAATTTCTATGAGATTAATACATATTAATTTATGAAGTTGTCACAACTGTCTAGGATAGCTTCAAAACTTTTCATGTCCTTGACCCCTTTTTTTTCTTTGCTTAGTAAATTGCCTTTAACTTTTTTGTTTGGTGTTTGTTTCACTTTCCGTTTCTTGCGTAGGACTCTAGACTTCCATGCCTATCCAAATGTATAATTTTCACTCATAGATTATTTCTACATTTTTGTTAGTGCTTTTTTAAAGTTACTCTAACATTCATATCAGTATATGTACATTTAAGTGATCCTATGTGTGTACAAAACTTATGTGACATGTTTTAGCATTCTAAGTGTGATATGTGTATAGTAATATGTGTGTCATGGTGCAGGGTGTTACATAACTTTTAGACTTTATTTTTTGATCCTCAACATAACTAAATTACTAACAATAAAGGTATAATAACCAAATCTAAATCTCCTGTCACTTTAACTACCAGCTCAGTCTGCATCTGAATAACCAATAATAATCTGCATATCTTTCATGGTTCTCCTTTCAAGGTACCTTAAGATTTTACATACAACATCCCAATGTGATTGACTTGGAGTATGCTTGAATTGTTTGGCAACACCTATAACAATGACTATATTTGGTTGTGTTACTGTTAGGTAAATTAATTTACCTACCATTCTTCTATATCTGCTAGGATTTGAAAATAATTTTCCCTCATCCTTTCAAAATTTGGTATTAGGATCCATAGTAGAGTCAATTGATTTAAAACCAAACATACTTGCCTTCTGCAATAAATCCATCACATACTTATGTTGAGATAAGTAAATCCTTTGTTTAGACCTTGCTACCTTAATGCCAAGAAAATACCATAGTTGACCAAGATCTTTCGTTTGAAAAGACTTACTAAGACCAGTTTTTAACGACTTACTAAGATAGTTTTGCAAGGCAACAATACCATTATGATCACTGCCAGTGATGATTATATTATCCACATAAATCACCAGATAAATCATACATTTTTCTTGTTGCCAAATAAAGATAGAATGATCTAATGCAATTCTCTTGAACCCATACTGTAGCACTGTCTGACTAGACTTATCAAACTAGGCACGTGGTGACTGCTATAACCTATAACTTGCTTTCTTGAGTTTACACACTTTATTACTCCCCCCTGAGCAACATACTTGGGAGGTTGCTCCATATAAAGCTCTTCTTGGAGATCACCATGAAGAAACACATTCTTGACATCCAACCGAAACAATGGCCTATTATAGGACACAAGAGAAATCAAATCTTGTATAGAGTTTAATCTGTTGGAAATATGTGTCATGACAAAGCCATTCACATGAAATTTAGATATATGTATTTACTTATTTAATTAATAAAGAACTTTTTAATTCAATCATCACATAAATTTCTTTTTATTATATAGTTAATTATTTAATCTTATGAGGTGAGATGCATCATAAGTGGTCCCCAGGGAACAGAGTAGGATGTTAGACACATTGGGATTTGTGAAGAGATTTGATAATCTAGTTCTTATAGACTTGAAACTTTACAATTGTGGGTGATATAGACATATCATTTATCGGGTTGCTACATGTAGAGCTTCCATATGATGGAGTGATATAATCTCAGTCATTAGAGTGAGACTCTAAGCTTGCATGTTAGTGCATTATATAAATGCGTTAAAGATATCCATTATGAACACACTTTGTTACCAAAAAATTCAATGAAATGATAGCCAGCTCCTTACCAAACAAAGTTTACGTAATAGCAAAACAAAGGAGACAAGTTAACACATGAAACAAAGTTTAAAGTCGGATATGGAATGCAAGAACGTTTACCTTTACACAAGGCAATGGGTAAATCATCTTGGGAAGAATCCATATGATTAGAAGATTACTCTGTGGCAGGTGGTTCTTGTGATGCAGCAGTATTATGGTGTCTATAAAGAACTTATCCCATATGGAAGTCTAAGCCAAGATTTCCAAGGAATTTTAAGAAGACTGGATGTTGTCCTTACTTATTAGGCTTAGTTTTCTTATGTTTTTATGTTCTTTTATAGGGCATTTTATGTGAGAAGGCCTTATGGGCCATGGGGTGGGTATTAGTAATAAGTTAGAGAAGTTGTAGTAGTGTTTAGTGTTTATTTTTTATAGTTTTCATGGGAGTTTATTAGTGCTGGCTGTACAGTACAAGTTATGAGGGTATTTTAGTCCAGAATTTTTGTAAGGCTTATAAAAAGCCTAAAGTCTGTCTTATCTGATCGGTCATGAATGAAAAAAAAGTTTGAAGCTAAGAGCCCTCGTTTTGGAGCTGGTTATCTCTCTCAAGAATCTCTCACATCAAGGTGAGTAATCCCTCTCTTCTTTCTATCTCACTCTCTAATCTCTCTAAACTTCCAACCCCATTCCCCTTTCACTCTCTTATTTTTTTTCTTTTCTCTATTTCCTTTAAGATATGATTTAAAATTAATATTCTACGTCTTTAATAATATCCATTGTTGTTCTTGTTAATCCCATTATTTCTTATCTAAGATCTTGATTTCAAGATTCCTAAATCTCAATCTTTAGGGATTTCTTGAAACCAGAATTTTTACAAAACTCTATTTCATTCAATTTCTCATATTTACCTATTCTATTCTTCAATTTTACTTAGATCTATCCTTACTTACATCAATCCACACCTTTCCCTAAAATTTATTTAAATTCCAACCATTTAATTTCAAAATCCCCAAATTTTCCCAAAACCCTAAACACGAAATCCATCCCCATTGCAGCTGCCCTTACCTACAGCCCTTCCTTTTCAAATCTCTTTTGAATTAAACATTCCCTAAGCCTAATTATAACATGTAGTTGGGTGTCCCTTCAAAATTAGGGTTCCAAAAAATCAAAACCCAAATTTTGGGGATTTTCGGCCTTTCTTGTTTCTTTAAATTCTCTTAATTTTTTTTCTTCTAATTCTCTACTTTTATTTACTAATTGGAGCATTCTTCAATTGATTTATTGGATTCTTGCATTTATTCACTCAGATTTGATTTCTTAAATTGTTTTATTTAATTTTCAGCATTCTTGAATTTCAATATTCAATATTTATTGCAAAAAAAATTATTTTAGGCTTTTGTTCATCAATTATTTATTGTAGGAGTCTAATCCCACTGGGATCCTATATCATATTGGCATCAGAGCAAGGCTTCCAACTAATTCCATTATAGTCGAGATCCTTTCTAATCATTAATCAAAAGCCTAATTGATTTCCCATTTCTTGTTGCTCTTGACTTCTTTATAATTTTATGGTTCCTTAAAAAGTGCCTAAAATTAATTTAGGACTTCTCAAAAGGGCTTCAAATTAATTTAGGGACTACCCTGGAAGTTTAGGGAATCCTTAACATCCTCTTCTTTAGTAAGAAATTTCCATACTTGATTGTTGGGGTCCTTTCCATTATTTTAGGGCTACCCTAAACTCCTTAGGGCTTTTTTAGAGGAGTCTTAACACCCTAAATATTTGAGGAAGCCCTAAAAACTATGGGAGGGGCCAGTAACAATGATTTGTCAGTTGAGGAAAAAGAAAGGCTCGTGAACTGGAGTCCACCAAGATAAAATTGACTTCCTGTATGGATAGGCTTGAGATATTGGTTCAACAGCTAGTGGGTATAGTTAAAAGCCTTTGCTCGGATATTCAAGGTTCAAAGAAATGTAAAGAGCCTGTCGAAGATAGGGAATCTTCACAACCAGTATCTTCCTCTAATCATCAAGTGGAGACCTTAGTTCATGAGACATCTCTTATTAGGCAGCCTGGGGAGCCTTTCTCAAGGAGGGAAACTAGTCGTAGATCTATGATGCAGACACATTTGGTACCTTAAGAGGTAGACAGATTTTCTAGATTGGAAGTCTCAGATTTTTGTGGTAATAGGGACTCAGATGCATATTTAGATTGGGTGCATAGCATAGAAGCGTATTTCCAATGGTATGAGATGCTAGATAGCCGTAGGTTTCAGTTTGCTGAAGCTACATTAAAGGGAATAACTCTTATGTGGTGTCAACAATACAAAGAGAGTTATGTCAGAGTTGATTTGGGTGCTATGTCTACATGGGATGAGATGAAGGCAACTATGAATAGGAGGTTCGAACCTCAAGATTACAGACAGGGGATCATATTTAGTTGACTTATCTTAGACAAGGAATTATGACCGTGGAAGCTTGCACTAGCAAGTTTCAACAATGATGAGATTCTTGTTTCCTTGTATAAGCAGGGATTACAACCGCACATTTCATAAGGACTAACTTACCATTATTATATTTCTGTGGATGATGCTATTCAGGTTGCATACCAGATCGAAGACAACATGCAGAAACTCTACACCAAGATGCCTATAATGGAGAGTGCCTCTAGAAGTGTAATGATTGGTCATCTATCTTCTAGTAGACAACCTAATAGGTCTTAGTTTTAGATTTCACCATCATGATCCCGAGGTTTAGAGGGTTTAGTATCCAAGCCTAGGAGAGATCAGTGTTTTAATTGCAAGGGTTATGTTCATCATAAATATCAGTGCCCTAACAAGTTATGGGACTTCCAGATAAGAAGCCTACACAAGAGGGTGATCCAGAAGAGGAAGTTTATGAAACAAGTTCTAAGATGATTCTTGAGGTAGAGGCACTGGAAGAAAAAGAAGCCAGAGAAAGAGTAGAATGAGAATTTGTGGGACTTCTTTATCCTATAATCGCTATACGAGAGACAGGTCTCATGAAACCCAAGAAGAAAACCGTTGGTTCTTTCCCATGACAACCTGCACCACATGATAGAGCAAGAATTCTTGGACCCCCACCCAAACTCAACGGGGTTGAGTTTTCCAAAAGGGGGGAGTTGATGTTGCAACATTATGGTGACTAGAAAGAACTTATCCCATATTGAAGCCTAAGCAAGATTTCGAAGGAATTCTAAGAAGATTGCATGTTGTCCTTACTAATTAAGCTTATTTTTCTTTTATGGGGAATTTTATGTAATAAGGCCTTATGGGCCATGGGATGGGTGTTAGTAATAAGTTAGAGAAGTTTTAGTAGTGTTTAGAGTTTTTTTTTTTTTTTATAGTTTCTATGGGGGTTTATTAGTGTTGGCCGTAGAATACAAGTTATGAGGGTATTTTAGTCAAGAATTTTTGTAAGGCTTATAAAAAAACTTAAAGTCCTTCTTATCTGATCAGTCATGAATAAAATAAAATTTTGAAGCTAAGAGCCCTTGTTTTGGAGCTGGTTATCTCTCTCAAGAATCCCTCACATCAAGGTGAATAATCCCTCTCTTCTTTCTATCTCATTCTCTCTTTATTCTTCCAACCTCATTCCCCTTTCTCTCTCTTATTTCTTTTCTTTTCTTTATTTCCTCTAAAATATGATTTAAAATTAATATTCTACTTCTTTAATAATATCAATTGTTGTTCTTGTTAATCCCCATTACTTCTTTTGTATGATCTTGATTTCAAGATTCCTAAATCTCAACCTTCAGGGATTTCTTGAAACCTGAATTTTTAGAGAACCTTATTTTCATTGAATTTCTCATTTTTACATCTTTTATTCTTCAATTTTACTTTGATTTAGTCTTCCTTACATCAATCCACACTTTTTCCAAAATTTCTCTAAATTACAACCATTTAATTTCAAAATCCCCAATTTTTCTCAAAACCTTAAACCCGAAAACCATCCCCATTACTGCCGCCCCTACCTATAGCCCTTCCTTTTCAATTCTTTCTTCAATTAAACATTCCCTAAGCCTACTTATAACCTGCGGCTGGGTGTTCTCTTGAAACTAGGGTTCCAAAATATCAAAACCCAAATTTTGGGGATTTTTGGCTGCTCTTGATTTCCTCTTCTTGTTTCTTCAATTTCTCTTCAATTTTCCACTTCTATATACTAATAGGAGAATTTTTGAATTGGTTTAGTTGATTTTTGCATTTATTCACTCAAAGATTTGATTTCTTGAATTGTTTTCTTAAATTTTCAGCATTCTTGAATTTCAAGATTCAATCTTTATTGCATAAAATTTTATTTTAGGTTTTTTTTTTCATTAATTATATATTATAGGATCCTAATTCTATTGGGATCCTACATCAGCTTGTAGTCGTCTATGATATTCTTTTATAGATGATTTCTCTCGCTGCACTACATTTGTAGGAATAAGAAGTGGTACGAGCAAATCAAACCTATCTGGAGAACATAACTCCCCCTGAGGAGGAGAAAGAATTTCAGTAGCAAGTTCTCGTCCTTTAAAAGAAAATAATGATGTGCTCTCAAAGAAATGATAAGTTTCGAGAATATCCAAGAAAGACACACATGCTCAGGGAGAATTTATCCTGTCCCATATCTAGGATATGAACAAAACACGCAGAACAAAAAATATGAGGAGGAAGAGAAAAGAAAGGAATAGAAAACAAGAGGGAATGTGAAGATTGATTAGTCAACACAGACGATGGCATAAGGTTAACTAGGAAGCAGGCAAACATTGAGGTTTGAACAATATCAAGAAGATGTCAATTTTGTGTCATGCAATACCATTTTGTTTTTGAGTATGAGTACAAGAGGTTTGATATATTATTCCATTTAAAGGACACAAATCTTGTAAATCCTTTTGAACGTACTCATTAATTTTTTTGTAAAATAATTTGGAAGTGGACAATAATTTAGATCAATCTTTTAAAAGGAATAGACGTGTCATGTGTGAATAATCATCCACAAATGTCATGAATATGAATAACCAAATAAACTTTTATGTCTAGCATGACCCTAAATATTAGTGTGAACTAATTCAAGCAGACTTGATCTACGACTATCAACTTGATTTGGAAAAGAAACACGATGATTTTCTAATTAGCAAGCTTCACTCTCTAGACTAGACACAAATTGTAAGGAAGGAATACTAAGCTCTAACTTCTCTAGCAACGGATGACTGAAACGATTATGCCACTAGAGAGGAGAGATGCTGGAATGTAATGCAACTGCACCACTTCTTAGATCCTTATCCAGAAAATATAGACCATTCACTTGACGCTCGTCATTAATCACCTTTGTTGTCTAGAGGTCTTGAAAGGTACAAAAAGAGGGATAAAAGGTTACAAAACATTGTAATGCTTGAGTTAGTTTGCTAATAGACAGTAAACTAAACAAAAATTTAGGAACATAGAGAACAAATTTAAGAGACAATGAAGATGTAGGATTTGCAACTCCACGACCACTAATGGAACGTGTAAAACCACTAGCAAGAACCATAGTGGATAAGGTCCAAATGAATTAAAAGATCCAAATTGGGATAACGTGCTAGTCATATGCTTAGAAGTCCTTATGTCAATAACCTAAGAAGAATTTTGAGTAGCAAGACAAGCTGTACTTGGGTAAAGCCAAGGTAGCTATAGAAGTAGGGATGCAAATGAGTCGGATTCAATGCAGATATTAGTATAGCTGAATCCGGCTCATTTATTTTTCATATATGTGTATATATATATATATCCGATTCCGACTATTATTTGACGAATATTTGAAAAGTATGGTTGTATTCATAGCCGTTAAGTTTATTGAATATTGGATATCCAATTTTTATAAACGCATATCGGATATATCATCGGATATCCAATTAACATATATCTGGAAATTAGAAAAGCCCTAAAATTCAAAGTGCATGAATCAGAAACACATTCCCCCGATAAAAAAAATCATTATAAGAAAATTATGGGGCGAGAAAGGCCACCTGAACCTTCTTGCTTCCTTGAAGAGTTTGGCAAAAAATAGTAAAAAAAATTGCCGGCTGTGGGAGCTTCGCAAAAAAACATAAAACCGAGCAACAACACCGTCGCCTGGGATGTTAAAGTCACTGTCACCTAAGACTGAGCTGAGACCAAGACAGAGAGACCTAAGAGTGAGAGTGCGAGTGAATAGCTGATGGCTGGATTGAGAGTGAGAGTGAGAGTGAGTAGTTGACGACAAGACTTGAGAGTTAGTGAGTAGTTGACAGTGAGACCTGAGAGTGATTAGCTGAGTGGGGTTAAGAAGGAAAAGAAAAAAATCTTTTATATAAGAACTTAGGGTTTTAGTATAGACTTTTGGATTGGTTTTGATCTAATGGTATACACTCTATATATTTATATATATTAGAAAAAATATTATATATATTTATTATTATACATGGATATATTTATGGATACGAATTATAAACGGATACATACATGCATACATACATACACACACACACACATATAATTGGATATATAATCGGATTTGGATATTTAGTCGGAACGGATATGTATATATCTATATTTGGTTCATTTATAATTAGATATTTTTTATACGAAATGATATTTAATCGAAATTGATACATGTATATCCATATTTGCTTTAAACGAATACGAAAATGAACTGGATTCAGATAATAATCGGATACTTGCATCCCTATATAGGTCTAGCACTTCCACCATAAATATCATGAGTAGATTGTTGAGGAACAACTCAAGTAGTAGATCCCAAAATACCCTCACCAGTAGTAGTAACATTAGCCCATGCTGCCTTTCCAAACTTATCCCGACATTTTTTATTAGTGTGATTGGTCTGACAATAGTGTGTACACTTTCATATTGCTGCACCACATCCTCTAACTCTACCACCAAAGATACCTCCAAAAAACCTGCCATAACCTCCTGAACCACCTTTACAACCACTAGAACTACCTTAACCAGTCATAGATATAAGGGATGAATTCTCATTAGTAGAACCTTCAAAATAGAAAGTAGACTATTTCTCGCAAGTATTTACCCGTGTTTACACCAGATAGAAACTTTGCAACTTGAAACTCTTCTCATTACCTCTTTAGTTGGTCAACATCGCTTGTGATTGATTAATACATGTTCAAACTCTTCCCACATATCACATAATGGGTTCTAGTACTCATTTAATGGTTTATCGCGTTGTTGTAACGTAAAAATATTCTCATATAATTGATATATCCGAGACACATTTTTTTTACTGGAGTACATTTCTTGGAGAGTTGTCCATACGTGCTTGGCAATGTAAAAAATACATAACATTTGCACTAATAGACAGCTTCATATTCGCTATTTTTTGGTGTATATGAAAAGATAAAAACAAAGGGCCATTGCTTAGTGCAATGGTAAAGTCTTGGGCTGCCAAGCATGAGAACACAGGTTCGAGACTGAGGATGGTCACTTTGTGCAAAAATTGCCACAGGTTAGGTCCATACTTAGTCTAGCCCCTCTCGGTACACTGTAGTGAGAAAAACACTGGTTTTTTTTAAGTTATGGAGGATCCTTTTGGGTGGGGTTCATAGAGACAAAGCACCATTATTTTTTCCAAGTCTATTCTAAAAGGGGTCCAAGAACAACATAGTTGTTGGCTTTTTGCTAGTTGGGATGCCATACGTCCTGGCAACAGCTAGGATTCTCTTGTAGAAGGTTGTATGATGTACTTTTTGTCCCTTACAAAACCATATTTATTGCTTATAGCATTGCTTGTACCTTTGATTTTTCACTAAAAAATGAATTTATCTTTATTATCACAACAACAACAACAACAAACAGCCTTATCCCAACTATTTGGGGTTGGCTACACGAATCTTTTTCCGCCATTCCGCTTTGTTTAGGGCCATATTTGCCATTAAATTACAAGCTGCCATGTCCCTCCTTACTACCTCTACCCAGGTCAATTTTGGCCTTCTCTAGTCCTAACATCTTGTATTGTTTCACTCCACCTCATTGGTGCAGTCATTGGTCTTCATTACACATGCCCAAACCATCTCAATTGACATTCCCTCATTTTATCACCTATTGGTGCTACCCCTAAACCCCTACGTATGAATTCATTCCTAATTTTATCCTTTCTAGTCTTGCCACTCATCCATCTCAACATCCTCATTTCAGCCACACTCAT
>JAOXJP010234835.1:0-10101 GCA_025762735.1 Platanus orientalis
TCCTCGCAGTCTTAGGGTGTTTTCTGGAGAAATTAGGGTTTAATCTGATTGATCCTTTGGTGGAGTTTGGGCATTGACATTGCATTTGCGACTAGAGTATCCTTTGAGAATGCTTAATTAACTATTTGGGGGCTTAAGAGAGTTTAGGATCTGACCTTGTTTCTTGCTATAATGAACCCATCTGACTCCATTAATTAGCCAGAGTCAAAATTTAGGTGCTGACAATTACATTATCTGCAAGACAAACAAATTGTGCTGATTATTCTTATCTCTATGTTTTTTCAATCATCATCCTCTATTTTCATGGATTTGCCTTTTTTTTCCTTATAATGCTTTGTACAAACCCAATTGTACTAATAAATCATTTACTCCTTTGCCAAATAGTGAATCTCCATTTTTCATCAAATTTCTCTACAAAGAACTAACTGAAGGAAGCTTTTATTGTCAACATGAGTTGACCCAAAATTTTAGAAAGTAATCTTTTGAATTAAAAATATTTGTACTCACCGATTTCTTCCTCTTCCTCCTAAACGTGAACCAGAAGCTTTGGTACTAATTGTTGGCTTAACGAAAACAACTTTGATACTTCACATGACAAGATACGTGCTTAACACTCATGATCTATGAAATAAAGAATAAATTAGTAGCAAATAAACAAACAATCACACAAGATGATGATTTTTATGTGGTTCGGTGATATGCCTATGTCCATGGAAGAGAATCAAATCTTTATTCACTATGTGAATGCAAAAACTGTATAAAGAAGTGTGTTTTATAAAACCCCTAAAAAACCCACATCGTTTCCCTTGTACACCCTCTCTCAAACAATACTCTCAAACCTTTGAAGAAAACCCACCCCCAAAAACTCCCTTACGGCTACTCCTCTCTCTTTCTTTATTTTTCGTTAATTTTCTTAGGGTTTTTATTTTTCCTTTGGAGCCATCATTAATGACTCCCTTTCCACAAATGATTCTTAACTCTACATCAGTGTCCACCATTGGATCCTATTAAGATCCAATGGACTGAAACAAAGACAAACCTGACATCCAACTTATTGACAATCAACAGAATGTCATCATCGTATAAGAAGGATGATAATGAAACCATATTCCCAGTTTCATCACATACTTTTAAATTCATTTTATCCATGGTTTTATCAATACCGTCCTTCCATTGTTCAATAGCCATTTCCAGAGGATTTGGGCTGGAATCATTTTGAATTGAGACTGTTCTTGGTAATCAACCTTATCTTGCATGCTCGGTTTAGAATGAGGGTGCAAAGGACAAGAGATTCAAAATGTGATGGAGCAGAATTATGGATACAAGAATTATTTAAAGCTAGAGGAATTGACAAAGGCGAACAAACAGAAGACATATCTGAATTATCTAGATTGTTTAATATTAGAGATTGAGACTCCCCGGAGTGGTTAGAAGAAATATTGCAATTCCCTTCATCCTAATGTACCATAGGAGATGATCCGTAGTCGACAAGCTTGACATTTCTGTCTGGGGTAAAATTTATCTTTCAGTCCCATCACAAAGGAATCACCTTCATAGTGCACCTCGTCCTCAGATACATATTCATCAGAATCTGAAGGAGAATCGTCATGATTATCATCCAAATGTTCCATAACGGCACCTTCACCATCAAAAGACTAGCAACAATTTCACCATGCTCCGTCTGATAAGCATCCATAAGGACATGGTTTTGAGAAGAGGAGTTAAGAGAGCATTCGAAGTTTGCACTTGGAGAAGGCCCATGGTGCAGGAAATGCAATGGAGAGAGGACCAGTGTTGAGAAGTTGCATCCATCAATAGGGGTGGAGATTAAACTCGATGCACCTGTTGTGGGACCATGGGAGCAACCCGTGAACAAGCCATCCATGGCTGAATCAGCAATTAGAGGATGACCTGATTAAAACTTCCTTGATTTGTAGAGGTGATGAACGACTGTTAGAGAGAGAGACATGGATGAGGAGTAGTAGTTATCATTCCAAGCCAAATCAAACATAAAATCTATGTTTACCTTGTATTCTCGCTGAAGAAAGTGGCATAGTTTTTCCATAGAAGTAATTTAACTCTCACAAGTGCTTACAGAGGGGTCTCCAATTTTTCTGAGAAAGGATCCTGTCCTGTCTGCTTATGTCCAGTTAGGACGTGTGCACAACCAAAGTGCACGGTTTGGCATTAAAAAAAATGGTTATGCATAGATTGTGCACATCTTTTTATGCCAAACCGTGCACTTAGGTTTGGCATAATTGTGAGCCCTATGTGACTCTGCGATAATGTATACTTGCAAAGTGTAAAGCGTCTCAAATGCCCTTTCGTCTAAGTCCGTATCTATGTTTGGTATATATATACATGGGAAAATTTTAAGTGACTCAAGGTGATGGTTAAATCTTACTTATAAATCACAAATCCTTTTTCTTAACTAAACGCGGGGACTAAAAGTTGAATAACTTTTCTTATTCCCAATAAGCCATGAAATCAAATCCCACTATAAGCAATTTTCTGAAACGATTTTATTTTCTTTATAAAGCCAAATTTAAAACAATTTCCTTTTGGGAAAGGATCGTCTGCCGGTGAATCAACAGGAATTTCCTACTGAGTTTAACCACACCATGGCACGTACTTGTAAGGAAAAGAACGAAAAGTATCCAAAGCGATTTACCAAAAAAAATTAGTTTGCAATTGGTATCGCTGTGTGGTTAAATCAGCAGGAACTTCCGGCTGATTCACCAGCAGATGATCCGCTCCCTTCTTTTTCAACGGTAACCTGTTGAAGTATATTATTTCGCATATCTCCTAACACCTTAAGGTTTTAGGAGAGTTGCTTAATTCATTGTTAACATAGTATTAGAGCCAAGACAGGTTGCAAGTTCAAATCCTTGTAGAAATAAAGTATACTCATAGTTGTTGTATTGTATGTCTGTATACGTATTATGGACTTGCACCTAGTTCAATTCCCCGAGTGTTACCATGAGAGAACAGTGTTCCTCCTAATGGGAGCCGGTTGAAGTATATTAATTCCTTTATCTCCTAACAGCTGAGGTTTTGAAAGAGTTTAATTCACTGTTAACAAACCCTCCCATTCCACATTGTGAGTGGTGGACCCCTAAATTTCCTCCCCTGGCAGGTGATTCACCATAGCATTACAGCAACCCATTCGGTACATAGATTAACATCTAGCAATCAAAGTTAATCAATGTTTGGACTTATTTGGCCGTTTGTTCACGTTCCCTTTCAGCCATGCAAATTGTAGATCATTATCATGTGGTTAAGATGGACTAATCACTACGATTAATGACTGTGTAGTACGACCTCAACGATCCTCATGCATGGTATCACAAATTTTCATGGTCCTAAAGCACCATTCTTCATTTCCTCAACTAAATTCGTCTTCAATGTATTATTGGTAAGTGAAGATTAACTAACTTAATCCCACACAGCGAAGCTTTACCAAGAAAAGAACCAAACCGTTTTCATAATTCAACCTCTCCATCTTCACCACTTCTTCCCACTTTCCATTCCTCAAAACCTGCAAGCTGTTTCAATTGCTAAAAGAAACACAATTGAACAAGAAATCCCATTTCGTTCTCCAGCTCCAGCTTCCTCGTTCTTGACCAAAACAACAATCAATCCCAGAAAATCAGAGAGATAAAGAGAGAGAGAGAGAGAGAGAGAGAGAGAGCGAGTCAATTTCATTCTAGATCTCCAGCTTCCTTTTATCTATCAAAGCAACCCATATATCTCTTACTATGGGAAGAAGGATTCCTTCTGATGTAGACCCTTTAATCCATTCTGCATTCTCCTTCTCTCTCCTTGCAGCATGGAATATTGCTGCAGCCATTGCCATAATTGGAGCTCTTTGTGCTTCTAGATCTCGAAAATCTTCATCACCATCTAAATCATTTCCATCTTCACAGAAAACAGCAGAGAAGACCCACGTAGTATCAATAACGACCACAACAACAACAACTACAACAAAAGTGGCATTAGAGAATTCAACAATGGAGAGAACCACCCCACAAGTCCAAGAACAAAAAAAATCACCATCAACTCCTAGGGGAAAAGAGACCCATGGCAACCTATTGAACAACTCGACATCGAGGCGAAAGCTGATGGTGAGCTTAAGCATGAAGCTGCCTGGAGGGGCCATGGCGAGATACCGGTCCCAAAAGGAGGAACAACAGCAGAAACAAGAATTGAAACCAGAGAATTCAATATGGACGAAGACGATAATTCTAGGGGAGAAGTGTAGAGTTCCAAATGAGGAGGATGCCATCATTTATGATGAAAGAGGCAACAGAATTGCTGCTTACCCCTCAAGGGCTCCAAGGTCATTACCAGTGTCTCGGACTAACTCGTTTAATTAACCAGACGGGTCTCATCTGTGTCATAGAGGAGCTAGGGTCTTCATGGCATATGAAAGGATTGGCTGCATGGGATAATTTCATCATCAGAAACGAAATTATTGAAATCTTGGAGCGAGCCAGCTGAGATTATTTACTTTGGCCATGCTTGTTATGATAAATCTTTGTTTGTGGCCCACCTGGGTCATCCACTGTAACATGGTTGAATTTGATGAACATTGTTCGTTTCTAAGCCTCATTACAACATTCTATTAGGTGTTTGCATTACACACACAGAACTAGAGAGAGAGAGAGAGAGAGAAAGGACCCACAAGTGGTTTCAACAATAACATCTACGAATGCCCTCGAATTAATGCGACAGAATAGAAGACCCACAAGTGGTTTCAAATCATACACTCGTACCCAGCCAATTGGGCCTCTCAGTGACCCATCGTTATTAAGCACTCGTCTCGGGAGGTTACCTACCAAGAGGACAAAAATGCTGATCTCCCATGATGACAAAGACTCCCTACTGGATGTAGTATTTTCTTTCTAATCAGCAAACCTTCTCTTTAGTGTTTAAGGTAGGTGTTCTGAAAAATACAGTGGTTCCGGTCATAAAATGGTAGAAACAGAAACCTTCTTCACCTATTGAGAAAGGTCTGAATATAATTGCAGATAAGCTTGGTTTATGGTGGGAAGCTCACTTCCTAGAAAATTCATTTGGGAAGTTAATTTAGTTCCACTTCCTCAAGTAACTAGTGAGAAGCGTGCTTCTCATATTTGGACATTAGAAAGCATGGTGAAGAAATTGGAAAAGCTAGTGGAAGTTTTATGGAAAAGAGAGTGGAAATGTTTGGAAAATCAATTGGAAAGTGATCCAATAAGTACTGACTTTATTATTTTATTTAATGTAAATCCTATGTTATTAGTATTGAGTATAATATTTTCTGATATTTAATATTATTTTATAGTAAAAATGATTTACTATTGATTTTATTAATTATATTATTTAATTCCAACCCAATAAAAAGATTCAAATCCAATGGTTTGTATAATAATGTGGCTCTAAGATGCCCAGTTATCTACAAAAACCTTATGCAAGGTAAAAGCTAATGCATGACTAACCATACTAATAACAAAAGTTGTTTGCATATTGATTTATGTCATGATCTTTTGTTACTTATATGGTATAGTTTTCATGTTTGTTTTTTGTTTGTGTTTTTTTTTTTTTTGGCTGGTAAAACAGTTTTCATGCTTGTTCATTATTTTTATTGAGTTCACCCACTTTAATTTCTTGTAGTTGTACTTATTAATTATAATCTATTTTTATTTACTTCATGTTATTTTGTGAAGCCTAATGTTACTAATGATCTAGGGAAGTATAGTAATCAAGGTTCAGTTTTGCCGGTTGAATCCCCATCTCATCTCCATATTGAAGAACAAAATAGTACTTTTATGTGGTGACTGGTTAACCCAAATTTCCTTGGGGTTTTGTATAGTAATATGTTTGTAAGAGTGTTTGTGAATATTTTTCTTCAAGCATGGTAAAACTTTTGTTGTCCCGTGGTTTTTCTTTAATTTGGGGTTTTTCACGTAAATCAATGTGTTGTAGTGTTCTTGTTTATTTTTTTCTCTTTGATTAATTTCGCATCTAAAGTCTATGGATTGGGTAATTCCTAACACTTCCTATTAGTAATCAATTATTGTAGTTATACTTATTGGTTGTAGACTTTTGTTATTTATTTCCTATTAGTAATCACTTGTTCATTTATTATTTTCAATTCATTTTCAAGTCATTTCTTCATATTATTTCTAATGGTTATAAGTTACTTCCAAATTGCACTTCTCACATCTTTATTGTTTTCCCGATCATTTCCTATTTGCTTTCTACAAGTTTTTTTAATAATTTATTGATTCTTGTTTCCCAAGCCTAACTTTCTATTTCTTGCTTTTGCATTGCTTCTCGCTTTCACTTCTCACTTTGATAATTATGGGTCTAAACCTATAAAGTTATCTACCATCCAACAAATCTCACTATCAAGAATTTGTTAATTGTTTTGGGTGGCTTAGTATATTCTTCCAAATCTACTTCTTGTGATCGCATCTAAAGAATAGTTGATCATTACGTTATTGCCAAAATCCTCAATGATAGAAATGTCAACTTTGGTCATGGATATGGTGACTTTGATTTAAGATATATTTACTACAATCACATATCATACCGATTGGTGGCAAAGGCTACAAAAGAGGGCACTTAGAATGGAGCCGTATCCTCTGCGCTACCTTATGGTGCATCACAATGAGTCATAGACACAAAGGGGGGTGAGGCCTTAGAAAATTTAGGAAAATGTGATTCTCATTGATTCAATCACCGTGTTTACAATGCCTCTAGTAAGAGGTTTAAATAAATAATTGTAAAGATAAATATAGAAACTAAATAAACTCCAATCTTTTCAAATCAAATCATAATTGATAAACATAGAAACTAAATAAACACCAATCCTTTCAAATCAAATCATAATTGAATCAAATCATAATCCTATTTTTTAGTCTCTAACAAATCTTATCATATCTTAATTTCTCTAATACTCTCCCTTAAATGTATGAGGATTTGAAAAAAAATCTTCATGTATTTGATTGCCCTAGGCCACGATGAGTTGGAAATGCATGCAGAATCAAACTAATGGAATTGGTAGATGATGTTATTGTCTGATGCTTAATGGCTAATGACAATGAACGATGATCAAAAAGTTGTATTGATGGACAAAATATGATGCTTTGGGCCTTTATGGACAAAACAAATTGTCATGATGAGCTGAACCATGATGTGTTTTCCTCCTGCATCACATAAGAAGTAGCCATATTATACTTGATTTCCTAGATCACAACGTATACAATTTTCACACGTCTCGCATGAAAAATGACAACAATATGTTGTATTGGTATGGATTCAACATAGCCACAATGTGTTTTTCTCATGCCTCACATGTGAATTAGCAATAATAGGTTGTATGGACTTATGCTTGATTGCCTCAAGCACAACTCTTCTTCTTCTTCTTCTTCTTCTTTTTAGTTTTTTGTTTTGTGTTTTTTTTTTTAAGAGAGAGAGTTTTTCATGCATCGCATAAGAACTTGAAATATATTGGTATGGGCTTAACTGGTTTCCTCATGCACTTCCCTCTTTTTTTGCCAACAAACAACTGCCACCGTTAGAAGATCCTCTAAATCAAGTGATAACTCCTCTTGAGATAGAGAGGGGCATGCAAAGGAGGCTTTGATAGTTTTTAAGCCACTTGAAAAAAATATGCTAATGCATGACTTCAATTGTAAAGCATCAGCATCAGATGTAGACCCACCATCGTCATTAATAGCATGCTTGCATCCCAAAAAACCATTTTCTTTAGTATCTTCAACAAGAGATGAATAATACGCTACATCATAAATAGAACCTTAATAACATTACATTAAAATTAGAGAAATAGTAGCAATACACCTGAATAGAGAGAGAAAGAGAGAGGTGGGATAGATAGAAAGAGTAGCTAGTTAGGGAACAATGATTGAAGACGTGAGAGCCCGGTGAGCAACAACAAACCCAAGGGCGGTGCCGCCCGTTGGAGAACAGAAACACATAAATGAATTACCAAGAGCGATCATCTAACTCTGATACAATGAAAAAATTTATTAATATATGATTCTCATTGATTCAATCACCATGTTTACAATATGAAAAAATTTATGAATATATGATTCTCATTGATTCAATCACCATGTTTACAATGTCTCTAATAAGAGGTTTAAATAGATAATTGTAAAGATAAACATAGAAATTAAATAAACCTCAATCCTTTCAAAACAAATCATAATTGATAAACATAAAAACTAAATAAACCCCAATCCTTTCAAATCAAATCCTAATTGAATCAAATCATAATCCTATTTTTTATTTTCTAACAAACCTTATCATATCTTAATTTCCCTAATAGGGCCGGCCCTACCCCCTTCTGTGGCTGTAACTCACCATGATGCACTGTAAGGTGGTGCAGAGGATACGAGCACACTTAAAACGTGGAGCAGGTGGTAGATGCTCAATACCGAAAAACTATCCTAGAGCATGAGTTATATAATAGTTGAGGCTCTAAAATGTGGAATAGTTAGACAAAAATAAAATAAAATAGGACACCAAGAGTAAAAATTGAGGCAGTTTTTTCACAACCAAGGGACAAATGGAGAAACTAGAACTGGTTACAAGATATATAAAACTACAAATGACAAAGAAATTGTTTTTGTCTTATCACAAAGCTACAAAACATGTGACAGATGAAATAAATAAAGAAAAATCAAGGACAATGATTGAATACAGACACTTTGCTTGTGTGGCTGAAAAGAAAAGAGAACAATCAAATGGTAATTACATGAAGTTTTATCCCTTGGTCATGGATTGTCTTCAAATTCTATAAATAATAGCAAAATAATAAGAAAAAGAGAGTCATCGCCAATCCAACACAACTCAGGTACAAGTTTCTCAGCTTCATCCAATCCAGTCCAACAAATCTGCCAGCACAGTATTCTCCTTGAGAGATTTACTTTAGGTCATCCAACATGAGTTTATTCAGTTCCTCCTTATGGATTTAATTTACGACCTCACCTTACATAAGTCACTTAAATTCCTCTAGAATTTACCTCCATCAACCACAAGTCGATTCAATTCCTCTAGGAATCTCCATCCTATAACCCTAAAGTGAATTAGATTCCTCCTAAAGACTAGTTACATTTACCATTGGAGGACCATTGGATTCCTCCAATGGTGGTCCTCCAATGGTACTCGAGACCGATCATCTTCAATTTGTGGTATGCTCTACAACCAACCCCACGAGCCAGTCATAAGCTTTGTTTGTTGCATTCAACATAAGTATTCCATCCTTAAGTATTTATTTGACCTCATTTCTATCTACACTTTCTACGTAAGGCATTGTAGAACTTCAAAGCTCTCGGTCTAGAGGCAAAATGAACCCATCAATGGACAAACCCTCCCCCTCTAAATCGCTTGATTATGATTCGGTAGCCAATCAAATAGTTGATTGATTCAATTTATCAGTTTCTCGGCTGACAAAACACCTAGAATCTTGAGAAAGTGTTCAGAAATTGTGCCATGTGGCAACGACATACCTGATACACTATTTCCAGCCAAAACATGGACATAGCTCTCAGGTTGGTTCAACAGAACCCACAAAGGAATCAAGGAATAACCAGCCTGTGTTTTGTGTGGAAAGAGAACACGTAGTGCCAGCCAAGAAATAGCAGCTTAACCATGGGGCATAGCCATGAAACCAGATCATCTTAGACCAATTCACTCTCAGCCGAGGAATTCTAACCATAACCCATTGGATGGGGCTGGCTGTCCATACAATGTCAGTGATAAATCTGGGTGAAGAAACAATCCACGCGCCATCCTAATCAGGGAATGGACAAGGGTCAGACATTCAACGAGTTCCTATCTACGAAAATAAGCAGCATTATCATCCCTAAGCCCAAGCAACTCATAGGGTTTACCCTTCCTGCCACACGCTTCACATTCCTACATGGTTGCATTAATTTTTTTTCACCATGTGTCATCACGTCCTTGATGCTTGGAAGATGCTGGACGTCGCCGCACTGGAGACGATCTGGGTGCCAGATCCTCCAAGGAGAACAAGTTAACCTTTTTCCCGCCACATGGTAGAAAATGCGTTCAATGAAACCTACTGAA
>JAOXJP010234836.1:0-10100 GCA_025762735.1 Platanus orientalis
TTGCTCTACCAGGCTTGAATAAGCATCCCTCAGATCTTGGTCAAAATCAAAATCCACATTTTCTGCATTGAATTAGAGCCCAAAAAAAGGATGTTTATCTTCTGTTGTATACATTGGGAACTCATTCCTCAACAGCAGATTTGTATCTTGGGGAACTTGATCCAACAATTGTATATTTTATGAGAGAATAACCTCTCTGA
Organism: Platanus orientalis; assembly: GCA_025762735.1. NCBI lineage: Eukaryota > Viridiplantae > Streptophyta > Magnoliopsida > Proteales > Platanaceae > Platanus > Platanus orientalis. The sequence continues at coordinate 201 of JAOXJP010234836.1, forward strand.
GCTCCCCTATCCTGAAGGATAGACATTGGGGATTTGATAATTATCCAAAGGCTCCGGATTTACATAATTAATAAGATCCAAAATCTGTGGATGAGAGGACATGTCATCTTCTTCTATTCCTCCGCACTGAAGAGAATGCCTTTCAGGTTTGGAAGATCATTGTTGACATACTCCCTACACTGACTTCTGAGGGAATCGTTTGCATCTTTAATGATTTCAATTTTGTAGCTATCTGAAGGAAGAAAAGCATGAACAATGTGGATTGTGATATATTGGTCTGATTTACCATTGAATCTCATAAGAGATAGGGTGATTGCTGTGTGGTTTATGTTTATGTGGGCATTGGACAGCGTAGTCTTGTTGATCATAAAACCTTTGTGATGCAGCACCACCCAATGTAAAGGCTGTTATACTGCTGGTTTATAGGCCCAAAGCTAATATTATTAGAAATGCAGACAAGGTTTATGGTTAAAACAGGGTTCAAATCTGTACAAATTAAGGGATCTCATGGGGGCCAGCACAAGAGCTGTTCTGGACTGAAATCAAGTAGTTAATAGAGGGATCAAATCAGGAACAGAATAGACTCCAAAATTAAGGTTTAGTAGCAGAGAATCAAGTCAGAACTCTAGGGCTGTAATCAGGGACAAATTTCAGTAGATAAAAAAGGAGTTCACTCAGGAGAACAGGGAATTAAATATGGGATTAAATAGGACAACACAGCAGGTTTTGTGACCAGGTTTGGATTATGACTGGCCAGGCTAAACAGTGTGGACTAGTTGCAGCACATTCTTAATCAGATTCGATATACCCTTATTGTGATAGATGCTCTACATAGGACTAACCCTTTACAATTCTCCTTTTCCTTTTTCCTTAATTGTTATTTTTGCTAATTCATCTACTTTCAAAGTTTAATATACAACAAAATCTAAAACTGTTAGTAAAGTAGGCTTTGATTTTTCTATAGTTACAGTTTACTAACCAATCAACGAGATTTCAATAGAGAGGACTAACAAAGAAGTTAATTATAAAATTTAAATGTGCAAAGGTCAAAATTTTGATAAAAATAGGAAATAAATTGTTCCTGATAAAAAACCTGGCAACTTTATCCCACCAAGGGTCAGTACTAATTGCATCAAGAACCTGTGATGTATAATGAAAAGAAACTGAGTCACTCATTAAACCAAACTGAGTATGGGGTATCAGTATTAACAACTAATCCTAACTCATACAGTTGAATTCTAACTACATACACCCCAGTGCAGTGCAGAGGATGTCGATCCCTCTGATAGTAGTAGTGCAGGGTCATCCATGCGGCAGTGGGCCCGAGTGGTTCAAGCAAAAATAAGTTAAGAAGGGGCTGAAATCATCTACGCCACCCCCCCCTGATGGGGGGGGAATCAATTCACTTTTTGGAGGCTTTTGATTCCCCCTCCTGAGTGTCCCATCAGGGGGTGTGGCGCAGAGGATTACAGACCCCAAGGTGCCATGGTGGGGTCTTTGGGAGACTTAGGAGACTGCTTTGTTTTTCTCCTTTTATCATATTGCCTCTGCCCCACAAGTCATTTCCCTATTTCCCACGCGAACTTGTCAAACTTTACTGGTAAACACTAATTACTAGGCTTTCACATGTACAACCCCATTTAGAAGCTCATCCCCTCTAATGGACATTTTTGTCTTACCAGTTTAATCAAGTATCCATCATGTGTTGGACGAAATCCTCTCTTAGTCAAACCACGTTTTTTCAAGCCAAGCTCTCTTCTTGAACCAATGCATGTTCGGGTTCAATACTTATGCCCTAAATAGCTAGCCCATTTTAAAACCAATTTTGGAGGTGCTTGGAGTGCCAAGATTGAGTTTGCAAATGTTGTTGTGGTTGCCGCTAAAAACTTACTGTCGCAGTTCATGTAAGAAAGCTCCTGAAGGTGAACCCAGGATTATTCTTATTTATTTTTTTGGGAATTTAAGCATGCAGAGAAGCTCACGAGATATCAAACCATGAAGCTAAAATTTTCTACAGTAGTGGAGGTGGGTGCAAAACCCAAGCCTTAAGGGAGGCTCCCATCCCTAGCTAAGAAATGGGCAAGCTGCATTTGAAGTTCTTCCGCGCGAGATTAGCATGGGCAAACCCAAAAGGAGTGTCTCAACATTTGACCAGTCAAATTTGAGGGCTACCGACAACCAAATGCTTTTCTTTCCTTTAGATGGCCTGTGTTTGAATATAAAGCAATGCCAATGCTTTTCTTTTTCCATTTTCATTCTTTACTAAACAGTAAGCAGTGTGGACTCTTCTTCTTTTTTTGTTTTTTTGTTGAACTTTTTCTTTCTTTTCTCTTTTGTTTGTTTGTTTCTTTTTTCTTTTTCCATTTTGTGTGTTTATTGGTACGTACTACGTAGGAACAAGAGAACGGGATGATATCATCACAAAGCCACGACCGTCAACTCTAGGGATGGTTTCTGAAGTGGGCCCTCACAAACCATATCAAGTGTGTCACACTGGGTCTGGAATCTATGGGCACTTTAGTGAAGTGGGCCCTCAGTGCACTATTATTGTGTCGGTATAATTATCCAAATATATATATATATATATATGAAAAATGTTGTGATTTAAATTAGTCGGTCAAAGTCAAGAGGACGTACACGTGGGGCCATTACAACAGTTGATGGTCACTAAAATCCATAGGAAGAAAAAACATACTACACTATAACAGCCCATAAATGTGAAGATACCCAACACTAGTCTCTCTCTCTCTCTGCTGCATGCCTGAAACAATGCATCATTCTGTATCATGGATGGCCATGGCAGCAGTTGCTGCAGCTTTTCTTCAGCTGTGCTCATCAGTGGAGAATGTGGAAACCTCTCACTTGGAGGCTGATAGAATCAACAAGGTACCTGGACAACCACAGGTTAGTTTCCAACAATTTTCAGGATACATTACTGTGGATGAAAGGAAACAGAGAGCTCTCTTTTACTACTTTGTTGAAGCAGAAAAAGACCCTGCTTCAAAGCCTCTTGTTCTCTGGTTAAACGGAGGTATAAAGAAGTAACCTTCTTCATTTAATCATCTGGGTGCTGAAGTTACATGAAGAAAAAAGAAAAAAAGATTGAATTTAAACGTTACTTTATGGGTATTTGAATGTTAGTGATCACTGATAACTGTAACCCTTTTTGGGTTTAATTTTCTTATCATAGGACCTGGTTGTTCTTCTGTTGGAGTTGGAGCATTCTCTGAGCATGGCCCTTTTAGACCAAGAGGAGAGGTATTGGTCAGAAATGAGTATAGCTGGAACAAAGGTATCCAAAAAAATAACTGTCTTTAATTTCTTCGGTGTCTAGGCATTGTTTGTTCCTAGGCAAATAAAAGATCAAGCAAAGAAGTGATATTAGATTTTGTTACTCTTGACTTACAGAAGCAAACATGTTATACTTAGAGACACCTGCAGGAGTTGGGTTTTCCTATTCTACTAATACCTCCTTCTACAAGGCGGTGGACGATGAGATTACAGGTATGCTTTATCTTCCAAGATATTTTTTAAATCCTCTTCTATCCCTCTTCTTTTACCTAGATGACATCTACAGGTCCAATGTTAAGAATTTTAATTTTAGGGATTTTTCCCAAATCGGTTCCAAGTTATGGCACAATTACCAAATAACGAGGTAAAACAAATTATTTACAAAATTGGTTTTTAGTGATTTGTAATTACTTTTTTAACCCTAAATCCGTTATATGATATATTAGGCAATTAAATCTCTCGTTCCGTATGTTCCTATATTGGTGTCTTTGTTCCGCCTCTCTTCTCCACTTTCAGCGTGGGCTAATTTCTCAATTTTTGTCGAGAACCTTGACAGTGTGCGATTATTTCTCCTCTGGTCTGCCTTTTTGGGTTGATGTATATGACTGTATACCTTAACTCGAAATAACACAAATCCAACCCAGCAACACAAATTGCAGCACAATCCATGAACCCAACACAAACTCAACATGAAATTAACATGTGAGGGCTGATTGTAAAAATGTTTCGGGTTTCTAGAGAAAGGATGTGAGAAATTTCAGAGTTCTTATGAGAAATTTTCGTAGAGCAATGCTGAGAGGGCTAATAGCCATTATATTTAAGGATTTTAGAGGAAACAAGATTTTAACTTCTTCAATGAACTATTTTCAGTTCGTTTAAATGGGTCATGAGAGAGAGAGAGAGATTGTCTCCAAATTTTTAAAAAGGATTTTTGACTTCTTCAATGTACTATTTTTCAGTTCATTCAAGTGGGTCAAGACGAGAGAGAGAGAGAGAGAAGAGAGGAGAGAGATTGTCTCCAGATTTTTATAATTTAGTTACAAATTCAGTGGGAGAGATATTAAGTAGGGCTGCAAATGGATCGGATACGGACCGGATATGAGCATATCCACTTCCGTACCCTATTCTAGCGGATATTATAAAACTATACCATATCCTAACCGTTTAAAAAATTCGGATTTTGGATTGGATTCAGATATCCGGAAAAGAAAAAAAATAGAAAGGCAATTCCAATATGTTGTAACAATGTCAATGCATTCTTCCCTAACCCGTGTCTATCCTCTCCAAAATCTTCAAAGTTGTATACCAATGGGTGTCGCCATGGATCAAGATGGAACAAATATGAAGTAAATAGTTAATATATTTTTAAGGGTTTTAGTTATTAGGGTATTTTATGATTGTTGGATTAGTTTTAAATTCAACAATCTATTATCTATATTCTATATATTGTTATATTTTTACGAAACGGATATTATCCGGAACGGAACAATGTATATCCGTATCCTAACTGTTTATAACGGATATTTTTATAAACGGACCGGATAAGCTTATTTCAGATACGACGTGGACCGGAACACGGTAATTTTTCGGATAACTTGCAGCCCTAGTAAATGCCCTATCATGCCATTGGCCTAAAACATCTTTCCCAAGTGTTCTTTTCATATACAACTACAAATCTCACCAAGTTATAGACCTACGATCAGATTGTAATCACTGGTTTAGTTGAGTTCTCAGAGAAAATTCAAATCTAAGCCTTCGGTTTAGTTAACTACATCTCTTGTTGTTATTCCCATAAATCCTGGTCTGCATACCCATTACCCACCCTACAGCATCAGTTCTTGTTACTTACTGAGAGCTTGAAGACATCAATTGACCCCCTTTCGGTCAACATTCTGCTGTGTGGAGTGCCATGCATACAAGGTGTTTGATGAGATGACTCAGTGAGAGTGACAATATTTATTGTTTGTATTGATCGGCTACTTGCCTGGAATTGAGTTTGCTACATGGCTAGTGCTAATATTCTGGTGGTGGAAGCAATACAACGACTACTGACTGCTGTCCAGAAGTTAGTAATCTGAGTGTTTGCTAAAATATTACCGGCTGATAGGAAGATCTGTTGCTTGTGCTGATTAGGATCAATGTTTGGAGCTGCATATGTTTTGTTGCTGGTGACATTGGTTTATTTGAGGTATTGTCTGGAGTTTAAACACACTAAATAATTGATGTTGTCTAGGTATACCTTTTCTCATATATCCTCTTGATACCCTTACTATCATGTCCCAACTTAATACACAAGTACTGTCAACCTTTACATAATTCAGCCCATCACCTTGCTTCACATTTTGGTTGGTCTATACATTGTTTTGTTAGTTATTCTCTTAAGTTAAAGATAGTTAGTCATTTAAGTATTTTGGAACTTGTTTTCATTGTTTTATATGCTCTTTACTTGATTTGGTAGTTTCATTGAGTAGTGCTATTACTAGTTCTCTTCATTTGTTATTTTCGTGCACTTGATAGAATAGGAATTTAGTTTATGGTTTAAATTATTACTTGATTTGCTTGCGGATCTTTATGTACTTCATTATTCTGATGCATGCTACATCAAAGAGGGAGAAGAATAAGAGAGAGAAAGTTAGGAAGAGACTCACCTTTCAGTCGTGAGAGGTTAGAGAGAAACTGCTCCACTCATGGCTTCAAATCCAAAATTTTATTTCATAAATTCCAATTACTTCAAATCTGGCCAAACAGGCCTTTTAATACCTCACAAATTCTAATTATGATAGAAGTTCCTAAAACTCTAATAGTTGTACAGCCAGCTCTTAAAGAAGTGCAAAAAATTATTAAAAAAACTCATAAAAACTACTCCTAACTCTCCTAATTTATGCTTAACCCACCCTCCATGGCTCATATGGCCTTATTACATCAAATAACCCACTAAAACTGCTAAAAACATAACCCAAAACATAAAATTTTAATACTAAAATGGTGGATATCTTCATGCCATCTTTCTTGTTCCCATGTTTTTGATCTTAGGCTTCCATAAAGGCTTGTACTTCTCAATCCATTGAAGAGCTGCCTCATCACTTTTGCTGGGCCATTGAATATTATTGAAGGATCTCTATTAAAGGCCCTACTAATGTTGGATGGATTCACTGATTGTATACCTGGGTACATCCTATAGAGCAGCCTGATACTGAGAATATAGTGATAACCTAAAGCCTTTGTTTGTTGTTAGTGGTCACACATGAAAGGCATTTATATGTGGTGATTCTTATTTTTCTGTTCGAATACACATCTATATCTCCAGTTCATACCCATCATCTACCTCATATTGGCCTGAGCTATCACACTTTCTACCTCTTTTGTTCATCAGCTGTTTGAAGGTTGTTCTGAACCAGATCAGCTCTCTAGTATCTTGTTGTCCAGCCTCACCAATCTGTTAACCTTAGTCCTTCCCATAACTGAACCTAAACGGCCACTGTTCAAGCCTATCGGGGCTATATATATTCTGCTATTATAAGCCCAAACCAGCACCTAAAGGAACCTTGTAACCTGCTGTTTTAACCCCTAAAACAGTACCTGTTACAGCCCTATTGAATCCTTGATTTGATTAGATTTAAGACCTACCTGAGACCACCCATCACACCCCTAAGACAGATCCTATGTTAGCCTTAAGACCTGGCCAAGTATTCATCGGCTGACCCTGATTTAGCCATCAACCTGGACCTAAACCTTATCCTGCGAAAGAATTTACAAGTTTATATATATTCTTGTGTGTGTGCTACATCAATAACTGAATAACCTTTTTAAAAACACCAAAACCTTTCTAAAAGGGCTAGTGTTGACCTTGGAAAATTTGGGCTAAAAGCAAGCTACGAGATTACAACTCGAAATAAATAAAAACCTAAAAACCTAAAACATAACTCCAAGTGGATGCCACTTCATCATCCATGATCATCTAACTTCTTCTTTATGCTCCTAGTTGCTTTCCATCAACCAACCTATTTATTATAAAGCTTATATGAGCCAAATAATTTTTTAGATTAAAAAGAATTAAATGCTGTATATTTGGATAGCTTTGTCAAAGAAATTTATGGCTATTATGTTCTAATGTAGCTTTATTACCTTTTTTACTTTTTTAGTGGATGCTTAATTACCTTGTTTTGTTTCCTTTGTCACTCCTTTTCTTTAACTATTGCATTTTCATTGGCTACGAGATCAATGAGATGTAAAGAGGAGATTCTATTGAGGGATGTTAATCGTGTTGAGATGGACAAAGCATATTAGAAATGATCTCTTTCTGGCCTTTATGGTTCTACTTGATCTACTCGAAGTTAGTTACTTTTTTATAGTCAAAGTGTCGAACAAGATAAACTCCTATCCTTGTAAATTGGGTGAAACTTGAAGGATTGCAGCTGGTAGTGGATGACATCATGATGCAAACAACATTATGTGACTTATGTATGTACCCCCACATAAGAGGGTTAGATTTAAATTTACATATTATGTGGAGTTGATTGTAATTATTTAGGGTTGGATAATCTTGTAGTAAGGCCAATAGTGCCATGGTTAGTTTTGTTTTGTTTTTTTTTGTTTTTTCACTTCTGACCCAATTTTTCTATGGTCAAAACTTTATTTTTTTGGCCTGATTTTGGTGTCATTAAATAAATTATTCAATTACCCATCTAACGAGACCAAGATTGCGTAAATCCGAAATGATTTGAGAGAGTTATGACCAAATTACTAAAGGGTTGTCAAAAGTTGCGGGAATAGTATTTTTAAAAAGTTTGGATGATTTACTAGTTTAAAATTTTAGAAACTTTGTGTCTTTAGAAAGTACTATGTGTGGTAATACTTCTGCCACAAGTTTTAAGTGTTTTTAGTAGGTTTAGAATTTTAGAAAGTGTATTTTAGGAAGTTCTAGATTTGGGAAAGTTTAGGCAGTAAGTTATATGTATTTTAAAATATTTTCTTTTTTGGAAAGTTCCAAATATTTTAGGATGTAAGCTTATTTAAATGCATCCCCTATGTAATAAAAGTCAGTGAAGATTTAATGAAAATTATGTGTGATATTGAGTGGTCTCCCAAACGGCTGTGGGCCTTCTTCTTCCCCATAGGGTGACGCTACTCTCATGGTTCCCCTCTCCTCTCTCCATTGGAATGTAGCACCCTAGGTTCACACGTGAGTTCCCTCACCCTCCTATGTATCTCTCTTATCTTCTTCTCCTTCTCTCTTAGTCTTTTCTTCTTTTTCTCTTTCTTTTCTCCATATTTTATTATCTTCTTTTCCTAAAAGATTTCCTATTGGTTTTCAACAAAATCTCTATTGAAGAACCTTTACTTTAATAAAATTCTTTGATTTTACTCATTTCATATTATCGTAATTTCATGAAATTTTAACTTTAGGACCCTTAAACATGTCATGAACTACCCTAAAATTTTCAGAATTTTTTGACACATCCGAGGGACATTTTGATAATTTTCCCATTTTCTGTCCAAAATTATAAAAATACTCTTTTGGGCATTTTCTTCTATTTTCTCCTTATTTTCTGTTCTTTCTCGTCTTAACCTCTTTTCTTAGATTCTATTTTCTGATTTCTTGGCTATTTGTGAATTTAAATTCAATTCTTGATTTACTTTTCTTTTGCATCCTTTATTTTAAATTATTTGAGGACTTGGGAATTATTCTACATCAATTTTTGGTATCTTCCCCATTGTACTGCATCACATCCTGGGCTATTTATTTTTATACAGATGTGTGTTAGTTAGACTTTGAAAAATATTGCTCCGGGTCTTGTAGGTGCTTGATTGGAGAATCGATGTCATGCTGGAATGATTCAGTTTCTCTAAAGTTGTGTCCACTTTTGGTTATGTCGAGAAGTTGTAGATGCTTTCTTATGGAGTAGACCTCTTTGTTTTTTTTTTTTTTACCATTTATAGGTTGAGTGGAAATTATCAACTGGAAATCTATGTTCAAGAGTTATAGGTTTGCATCTGGAGTCATTGGGAGGATTCCATTCTACTACACTGTTTTTTATAGGAATGAATAATTGCATCACATGAGCTAGGTCAGCTGTAAATGGACAGGTTTGGTTAAGGTTATGGGAATTTAGGATTGACTTACGTCTATACGGTCTGGGTGTTCAGCTAAGTCCCCGTGGCATTGTTCATCTGAATGTTCTTCTTGTTTTAAACAACTCGTTTAAAAGGACCCCACAACAATTAGGGATAAACTACAAATGTCATAGAAATCAAGAGAACTAAAAGAAAGATGAAATTTAGAACCAAGGAAAGAGTGAAAAAGAAGAGAAAGAAAACAAAAATTAAAGAAAGAACTCAAGAAAATAAGAAATAAAGAAACATAAGAAAAAAGAGATTAGAGAAGAGAAGAAAAAAAGAAAGAACAAGAAGAAGATGAAGAACTCACCTAATTGTGAGAGGTATAGAGATATAGCCAAACCGTGGGCTTCAAGACAACTTACAACAACAACAACAAATAGCCTTATCACAACTATTTGGGGTCGGCTACACGAATCCTGTTCTGCCATTCTGCTCTGTTTAGGGCCTTATCTGTTGTTAAATTACAAGCTGCCATGTCCCTCTTTACTA
>JAOXJP010234837.1:0-10100 GCA_025762735.1 Platanus orientalis
GACATCAAGTTGCTCCAACTCCAAGTCAAACATAGCAACCATGGCAAGCATTACACGAATGGAACTATGCTTCACTATAGGTGAGAAAACTTCATTAAAATCTACACCCTCCTTTTGCCCATAGCCTTTTGCAACCAAACGTGCTTTGTATATTACACTATCAACACCAGATGTCCCTTCCTTCTTCTTGTAGATCCATTTACAGCCTATGATCTTCTTCTTGGCTGGTGGTTTAACTAATTCCCAGGTTTGATTTTTATAGAGAGACTCCAACTCTTCATTCATAGTAACCACCCAATGCACAGATTCATTATTTGTAACAACTTCATGGTATGTAGAAGGCTCTCTGTATTCAACATCATCTTCTGCAACATTCAATGCAAAAGTAACCAACTCTGCATAGTTGCTATACTTGTTTGGCGGTCTAATCTCCCTCCTTTGTCTCCTAGTAGCAACACTGTGCTGTGGTTTCTCCTGTATAACTTCTTCACTAGAATGCTGTTCCTCATCCTCCTCGGGCTAAATGGAAGTGCTTTCCTACACCTTTTCAAAAACATCAAACTTAAGCTCTCCCTGCTTCTTGATACCCTGTTCTATTCTTGCATTAACAACCTCCTCATGAGGCGTCTTACACTTAATAGCCGTTGATGGAGATAGATTCACTAAGTGACAAGCTGTGGTAACTGCTTCTGCTCAGAACTCTCTTCTTAGCCCAGCATTAGAGAGCATACAACGAGCTCTTTCAAGTAATGTTCTTTTCATGCGTTCTGCCACCCCGTTCTGCTGAGGAGTATGCCTAACCGTGCGGTGTCTCACAATCCCCTCATTCCTGAAAAACTCATCGAACTCTTCTGAACAAAACTCCAGCTCATTGTCTGTTCTCAGCCTCTTGATCTTCTTTCCTGTTTATTTCTCAATCAGGTCTTCCACTGCTTAAAATTGAGAAACACCTCATCTTTCTATTTCAAAATAAACACCTAGACCTTTCTAGAGAAGTCATCGATGAAGGTTAACATTTAGCGAAAACCACCATTTAAAACAACTCGAGATGGGCCCCAAAGATCTAAATGAACATAGTTCAATGTTCCTTTTGTCCTATGAACAATAATACTGAACTTTACTCTGTGTTGCTTCCCAAGCACACAATCCTCACAGAAGTCCAACATCACTATCTTCTGACCACCAAGCAAGCCCTACTTACTCAACATAGTCATCCCCCTCTTACCCATATGCCCAAGCCGCATATGCCAAAGGCGGGTAGGGTTTGAATCAGTATCTGTAGATGATGAAACTATTGCTTCCCCTGAAACTATACTGCCTTGCAACACATATAAATTTCCATTCTTCTGCCCTCTTATCACTACCAATGCACCCCTTGTCACTCTCATGACTCCACCTTCAATGGTACACTTACATCCAATAGAATCAAGAGCACTTAATGAGATTAGGTTCTTCTTTAGGTCTGGTATATGTCGGACGTTTGTCAAGGTCCTAACAATGCCATCATGCATCCTGATCTGAATTATCCCAACTCCTCCAGTTTTACAGGCCATGTTATTTCCCATCAAGACTGTACCGCCGTTCACCTCCTTATACGTTGTAAACCAACTCCGGTTTGGACACATGTGAAAGGAATAACCTGAATCAAGGATCCACTCCTCATTAGTACACACACTGCAATGAGAAATAACAAGGACATTCTCAAAACCATCAAAACTGTCTTCTGTTATACCTGCAAACTCTTTCCCCTTCTTCTCTTTGAGCTTTGGGCAATCTCTGCGAAAGTGCCCAGGCTTATGGCAATAATGACACTTGTAATTCTTTGATCTAGATTTGGATGTAGATTTTTCCTTTTTAGATGAACCTTTTTCATTCGTCCTTCCTCTAGCCACTAGCCCTTCCACCTGGTTATCACCCTTTTTTGTAGATACTCTCTTTCTCAATTCTCTAGAATGCAAAGATGCTTTAACATCCTCCATGGAAATCGAATCATTCCCATAAAGTATGGTAGTGACGAAGTGCTCATAAGATGAGGGTAGGGAACACAACAAAATTAAAGCCTGATCCTCATCATCCACTTTCACATCTATATTTTTTAAATCCATAATAATCTTATTGAATTCATCAAGATGAGTCTTCAGTGACATACCTTCTCTCATCCTCAATGTATAGAGGTGTTGTTTGAGATATAACTTATTTGTGAGAGACTTTGTCATGCACAAACTCTTTAATCAAAGCCATAATCCAGCTACCGTCATCTCATCAACCTCTTGCAAAACTTCATCAGATAAGCACAATTGAATCACACTAAGTGCCTTGATGTTAAGTTCTTCTCGTTCGTCTTCATTCATCATTGCGGGTAATTTTTCCTTCCTTAACAACGTCTTGTACAGTCCCTATTGTGCCAACAACGTGCGAATCTTAACACACTAAAGACTGAAACTGTTTTGCCCATTGAACTTCTCAACTTTGTACTTTGCCACCATTACAAACAATCAACTGAGCTCTGATACCAGTTTGTTATGTGGAAACCAAGATATGTGATCGTATGCAACAAACAAGAAGGGAGAAAAAATAAAGTAGAAAACAATCACACACAAGAACAAGACGATTTACGTGGTTCGGTTTAAAGCCTACGTCCATAGGCAAAAACAAAGAAGAGCTTTTACTATGATCGAAAAACAGAGATTACAATGAACGGTGCAGTGGCACAAAAAACGAGAAAACCCCAAAAACCCTAATCTACGCGGATCGGATCCGAACCCCAAAGTGGATACAAAATGGGTCAAAAAAATTTTGGCTGGGGGCTTCGCCCCCGGACCCCATGGCAAAGGATTCACTTTGCTCACCTTCACCCCGTTTTTGGGTCATATTCGAGATTTTTCAGGTTATCATTCCCGAGTTATATCTCGGGTTGAATACAAGACATAGAACCCAACAATATCAATAGTAAATAAACCTATTGATCGGCCAGCAAAATTTAACTAGTAGACTTGGTTTTATGAGTTGTGTATTTAGCTCAAGTATGACATCATAAAGTCCAACCAAATCCATGATTGGTTCAAAGAATGGTTCAGAAAGTATACAAATTATTTAGAGCTAATATAGAAGTAAGAACAAGAATTCTGTGAAAACCACAAAACTCTGAATAATCAAATCTTGAAATCATCAAAACATGTTGTGGCCAAGTTCAAAGCACTGGTGTCATTGGTAGAAATGAATGAGCTGAGTCAACCACTAAGTTAAGGACACTGAAGACAAACTCAACTAAAAAGATTAATTTTTTTTTTGTAAAGGCTTGCTGTTTTTGGCATGGGGGATGTCTTATCCCCTTTTTTATTATTAATTTTATCTTATATAAAAAAAATCAATCTTTTTACATTGACTTTGATTGCATTATCATCATGGATTTTCCGGGATAGACAGAAACTATGACATGCCAAGATGACTAGATCAACTTGTCAAGTTTGCCTGATTTTTTGGGTGGATTTTGTGCACAAAAGGTGTGCACATGGACTAGGGGTGGACACATCAGCACCAAAAAAGTGATTTACTCTTTTTGTGGGCTCACTTATCACTTTTGGGTGCTGATGTGTCAGCCCCTAGTCCATGCATGAGTTTAAGTAAGCACATACCTTAGAGAATTATGGGTTTCACCCAAGTTTGATTCAGCTGAAGAAACATTAAAGAATATAAGAGTTTTGGCATTTCTACAAGTTGGAAACGGTCTTGGTTTTTAACTATACCCAAATTTTGAAATCTGATTGTTTGGCTATCTTTGAGTCAAAATAAAATTGGGACCCACAAGTTGTTTGAGGCGGGTCCACATAGGTACGTGTTTATCTCAATGAAGAGAATGACGCCGTATGATTGGTTGCTCAAAACCATTAATGGGTGAATGAAAATTTGTTTGTAAAAGTGCTTAATTGAACATTGGTAAAAGCGTGTAAAATTTGAATAGTCTCAGATTAGTTAGTCCAGAAAAATTTGGAGGTTTATATACAATAGCATTAGACATAAACTTGGGCCCCAAGAGGCACTACAAGTTTGTGGAAGGGGGATGACCTAGCCAACATGGGCCAAGCCCAAACCAACACACACATGCGCACACCAAGCCGGCTGGGTTGGATCAATAAGAAAAATAATAAGTTTTTATTAATTTTATTTATCCGAAAAACAGTTAAACCTTGTGGGGGCATGTTTATTCTTCACGCGATTTTATCATCATGACTGTTTGAGCCAAATAGTCACCAATGTGACTATTAAATCACCCCTTTTAACTTCATGTCTGTTCTAAACAGACATGAAAATGACTATTAAATTGCAACTTTTTTGCTTTTGTGTCTATTTGAACATTATAAGGTGTGACTTTATGCCTATTCTAAATAGACATGAATAATCTATAAATAGACCGTCCTTCCTTCATTTCATGCATTCAATATCCAAAATTCAAATAAAGCATAAACATCATAAAGTGCATAGTCGAGTCTTTGAATAAGAGAGAGAGAACAACACAAGTTTGGTTTGCCAGACACACACATTGCAGTGCTTCTTCCGTGTGTAGTAGATCATTGTATCCTGTGAGGCAGACGTCCAGGTAGTTTGTAAGCATCAGTGCGAGGAGCGAAATCTGTCTTAAGGACAGTGTCAAAAAATTGTTAGAATCTAAAATCTTTGTTTAATTACCATGTTTTTGGAATCTAATTTCAAAATCCATAACTAGAATCCTATTTGGTATAACATACTTGGTCACCCTTTAGAGTTATCGATACTCATCAAAAGTCTAGATTTATAGATACTTGTCAAAAGTTTAGAATAATTAACACTCGTTAAAATTTTAGAGTTCTTAATACTCAGTAGAATTTTATTACTTGTGAATCAATCAAGTACTATCAAGATACTCGCATACGCATAAGCATAAATAAGAAACCATGAAAATAGTACAACCTCATTCCTCAACCCATATGATCCCAATTATGAAAGCAAGATACACAACCATATAAAAACAAATTTATAAATCAAAATATAAAAACCCTAAAAAACGCAACATAAGTAATGGCTAAATAGTCAACCACCATCTCCACCAACAGGTGCTAGTGCTCATCCTTTTATTTTCTCACATTCTATTCCCCGCACCTCTAAAAATGTTCCTCTCCATCCTCTTATAATTCCTTTTTATCCTTCTTTTGCTTAACAACTTAAAGCTGATGTTCTTTGCAAAGATCCCTCCTATGTTGATCAGGTCATCCAAAAGGTTCTCAAAGAACTCCATTCTTCTCAACCTTCCCCTACATGGCCTTCAATTTCTCATTCCTCTTCTCTTTCTCCTTTAGACACTATCTCCCTTGGCAATGCCAATGACGACTTCTTCTCTCAGCCCGGTTCTAACACTAATGAAGCCTCGACCTCTCCAGGTTCTGCCGCTTCTGTCGGGTCTATGCTTTAGGGCTGTGTGTGTGTGAGTATACTTTGCAGCCCTAATCCTCAAAGGATTAGTCTTCTGCCATGATAGTGATTCCTAAATGGAACTTATTCCAGCTCCACAAAACTTAAAGTCTTGATAAGAAAAATATTGGTGTAATCGACTCCAACATCACCCAAGCCATGTCACCGATTCGGGTAAATCTACAGGTTACAAGTCAAAAGTCAAGTTGCTGCTACAGTACCCCGACAAGGAATCTGCTACAGTATATGAACAGTAGTTGCCGCTACAATAACCTCCCGACACATCAAAAGACAGGACAGTAAAGATTCTTCTCGTGCTCAACAGTAGAAGTGAATCTTTCTAGACTCTTTTGGACTTAATTCAAGCTTAAGTCCACGAACTTCAAAGGACTTCAATTCCGCCTCTCAAGATCTATAAATAGAGGCCTCCCCTTCATTGTAAAATACGAGAAAAAAATTTCAGAGCTTTTTTATTTTATTTTCTGCAATCTTTTCTTTCAAGTGTTGTAAGTGGTGTGTTCTCGGAGTACTTCCGCCTCTCTTTTCTTGTTTTCTCATTGTAAGTCTTTCTTTTAATTTTGCACTTTGTAATAGTTCATGTATTTCTTTCTCTTTTGTAATAGCTAGCATAATAGTAAAGATCCTGCTACGAAATGGTATCAAAGCCAAGTGTGTTATACATATTAATTTGTGGAAAAACTTTAATGAGAAAGATAACTTCCTGTAGTCTCGTATTCGATTATCTAAGACTGTTTTTACCCGTGAAAGAAATGGTGCCCAGGTCATTTTTGCCGTTGTAAATCAGACCGGAGATTGCCCTCTCTCATAACATTGCCGCCTCTTATTAGTTTATTTAACTGCATTAAACTTTGATATTATTGATGGCAAATTTGTTTAGATCTCTGTCTAATGAGCGTACCTCTACTTCGTCAAGCACTTCGTTTGTTATTAATAGTAACAAAATTGATTTTCCTCAGTTAGAACAACAACTCACCAACTGGAACATCCCCAAAGTTCCTTCTAAGCAAGTATATCAATAGGGAAGTTTTCAGTTAAAAACTGATTACCACATCAAGACCGTTGAGAAAACTCTATCAATCTCTGACCAAAGTTCTCATATACAACTTCTCTCTCCAGATGTTCTAATAGAACATCAAAAGAAATACTCCTACCTCTATGTAGGATTAGTCCAAGTAGCGGTTAAACCGCTTGTAAGAACAAGACTCAATGTTGCAGCCCTGATCTTTGTGCATGATGCAAGACAGAATAATCTCACAGACCAACTTTTTGGTTTAATTGAAACCAGCCTGCATCAGGGTCTAGCCTACTTTAACTGTGGACCAGACTTAACTGTTCGACTTCAAGACTCAAATGTCCATGAAGCTACCACCCTAAGTATTTATACTCAAGGGTTCGACATGAAACCAAGATCACATTACCTGGTTGTGATCTATCGTGTTCATTATAAAGTAATGAACACACTGTTTCCAAATTCCATCATGCCTAAATCTGAGGGAGAAACCACCTTATTCCAACTTAACCCTCAACACAACATCTACGTCTCAAGGATGATTAGATGGGATGAGGTTAAACTTCCTGATGTATGGATTGTCGAAGATGAAACCCGATCTTGACAGAATAAATCTCGTTCTTAATTAGAACAGATTATCCAAACTCCTGAAGGAGACTTAGACATAAAATTCTCTAATTCTTCAAGGTCTATCCGAATAAATTATTTTGATAGATCAAGACCATCCAACTCTAGATTTAAAAGATCTGAGCCTCCACCATCTTCTTATCACATGGCTCAAAGGCCCCCTTCTCAGACCTCTCGGCACTCAATAGATGAAATCCCCTTAAGACCGACAGGAATTAATCAATCCGGAGAATCTGGACTCGATTATGCCACCTATGACCTAGAAACCCTCTATGAGCTAGGTGGAGAAGGAAAACTCAATGTGATAGAAGAAGATTTTATCCCAAACAAAGAAATCCTCAGATTAGATTTCTATTCCGAGAAAAACAAAATCTTGAGAGAAAATTCTTTTCTAGATACTCTGAAGAACAATGTCTAAATTTCAGACGATTGTGGTACCATCAAATGGACAAACAACAGAGAGATATACCTTTCTTCCTGTGGCTAAAAGCCTACCTCTCTTGTAACAAAAGACGATCTGAGGTAAATGCCTCAGAAAAAACCTCCATAAAATGGAATACTGCTATCAAAGGCATAATCGAAACTAACCATCCACCCTTAGAACCTCTAACCTATGGCAAAAAAAAAAAACATTCAAGCCATACCCATTCTTCCCACATAATCTAAGAAGGATGACACCTATGCCACTAAAGAATTTGTTTCTCAAGTACATGAACAACAAAATTTCTCCAACCTGATACTCAAAACTATCAGTAATCAAACATAAAGGATATAAACTGTCCTAAACTCCATTGAACCGATGATAATCACCAAACAAAACCCTCTGTTAATGCCGCCAATAGAAAAACCTACTATGATCCCCAGCTATATTCCTACAAATGTCCAGCTTTCGGACAAACCCATTAAAATATCTGATGAATTTGCAGCCCAACTCTCTTTTAGGCTAAACACCCTTAGCGTTAAAGACACTGTAAAAAAAGGGAAAAATAAAGTCTCGTCTTATAGATCTGAAAGATCTCTTCACAAGATAGAATCATCCTCCTCTGAAACCTCCTCCGCTATTGACAATTCTGAAAGAATCCAACTTAATAGACTGGTTAAACCAGAACCACAATGAACCTACTACCATCGACCCACTCTAGTTGATCTTCTAAACGAAGAAACCACTCAACTGAATGCTCAACAATTCTCTAACTCATCCCTCTATGAATGGAATTTAGACGGGATGAATGAATATCATATAGCCACCCTAGGACATAACATGTTGTCCTACGTTAATGCTTGCAAATTCTCGGTAATAGTGAAGAAACAACTATCTATCTAATTGCTGCTCCTTCTCGGGCCAGCTTAAAGGCTGAAGGGATTACTATTTGACAGATGAACAAAGACAAGCCATTACCAACTCTGTTCAGATAGATCTAAGGAGTGGAGACCCCGTCCTAAATGCCCAGGGTCAACATCTCCCTAATGGTGTCTATGCTCTTGTTATCAATATCTATGATCAATTCATTGGTCGTTGACTTGATGGGCAACTGAGAATCAGAGAGCAACTCCAAAACCTACGGTGTAAAACATTGATGGAGTTTAGGTGGTACAAAGATGTCTTTTTATCCAAAGTCTTCCAACTAGACTCATGCAACGACTTCTGGAAAGAAAGATTCATTGCAGGATTACCTAATCTCTTTGCCGAAAAGGTGAAAGAAAAGATCAGAGACGAGTAAGGAGGAACAATAGACCTAAACAAATTGACCTATAGAGAATTGATCCAAAAGGTCAACAACGTAGGAATCTCCCTCTGTAATGACCTTAAGCTAAAAGAGCAGCTTAAGTCGGAAAAGAAATATGCTCGCCACGAGCTGGGTAACTTCTGTTACCAATTCGTGTTTGAGGATTTAAAAAATCCTAAAAGAAAATCTACCTCAAAGAATAGATTTCACCCCAAATCCAAAACCCATTACTATAGGAAAAATTCCTATAATTAGCAAAGAAAATCCTTCCCAAAGCCAGAAAACAAATCAAAAGATTTTGGCAAAGACAAAAAAGGGAAAATCCCCACCTGCTACAAGTGTCACAAAAAGGGACACTTTGCAAGCCAATGTTACTCTAAAAGAGTAAATGAGCTAGGAGATGAAGAAGAGAAATTGACTAGCTTTGACTCAGAACGGGAATGTCCCGAGTTCTGTGACTGTGAAGATTGTCTAAATATCCAAGAAGAAGACTCAGAAGTAGAGCTAAATGTCCTCACTTTCGACGAATAATTCATGTTGGATATTATAGATGATATCCAAGATCATTTGCTTAAAAAATAGAAATTAGTTCAACTATTGGATCAAACCAAAGAAAAGCAAACCACCAATAATAATCTTAAAAAAGAAGATTGTTACCAATACAAAGAGCTCTTGAAATTATATAAGAGCAAAAATGATAAAAAAACCCTGCTTTCCTTGTTGATCTCCAAAAAGAGATCAACGAAATAAAAAGAGAAATCAAGTTTATAAAGGATAGACTTAATATCCTCGAGCTCTACTCACAAGCTAAGACAAATCACTTGAAAAGTGAAGAAGAGCTTAAAAAGGAATTTGATCATCTCTTAATAGGAGAAAACTCCACTCAATTCCCTGAGTTGGAAAACCTTTTTGAAGAAAGATCCTTGGAACAAATTACCAAGGAAGAGAGCCAAAAACGGTATTCTTAGTTTTCTCTTAAAATAAGAGGAGAATTTGAGTTGAAACTCAAAGGTCTAATAAACCTAGGAGTAGACATAAACTGCATTAGAAAAGGTCTGATACCAACCAAGTATTTTGTTCCTACCTCCCAAAAGATCACTACGACAAACTCCCGTAGACTAGATGTTAGGTACAAATTACCCAACGTTCACATCTGCAACCAAGGAACTTGTCTAACCACAACGTTCATCTTGGTAAAGGATCTAAAACAAGATCTAATCCTTGGAACCCCTTTTCTTCAACAGATAAAACCCTTCTCTGTTGATAACCCT
>JAOXJP010234838.1:0-10100 GCA_025762735.1 Platanus orientalis
AAGTCCATGCTTGTTAAATGTACAGTTATTGGTCTTGGACCACCCCCGTGGTGTGATCATTACAGTTGGACCTGAGATGGTCTCAAGTTGCCTACATACCCGATCTTGTGGTTCATGTGTTTCTAGGGTTTTGTCGGGATCAAATTGTATATAGTTCTAGGGGTTTGTTGTGTGTGCCAATCTCGGAAGTCAAGTACGTCTGACTGTGAGAGTGATGTAGGGTAGATTAGTTTTAGATTGTTTGTATACTAATAGAGTACTCCGCACTGCTACAAAATGTAGACTGTTAGCTAAATGGGGGTCAGGACTATGTTGTACCAATGTGCATGGTTTTGAGAACCTAACTGGGCTATGGCTAAGTCTTAGGGTCTTTGGGTCACGAACCATTACGACATGACCCTAAGGTAAGTTGGAGACCGTAAAAGGTCAGGATGGGTTGAAATGTAGTGAACGGGTAGGTTAACTCGACCTAGTGGGACTGATGTAACAGCCACGACTCAAGCGTTGTCTCCCGGGTAAAGTTCGGGCATTCGATACACTTGGAAATCACAAGCGTATAGTCAACCCTACTATGATTGTAGGAAACCTGAAAGAGACATTTGCAATAAAGGTATTCCTAGATTATGTCTATGGAATGGATTGGTTTGAAGCTGGTTTTCATTTGACCTTCATAGATCTAACACCTGAAATTCATCCTAACGCCTGTAAACAAGGCCCACAGAGGTGCCTAAGCACGTGAATGAATTTCAAGATGTTAGTTACTTGTGTATAAGCTTTAGAGAAGGTCAAGGTTCACTAGGGTGGGTCCTAGATCCCAACACTTGAATTTCTCCAATGCTTACATTTCCTGTCAACACCTCAATTTTAACTGATTAAAAATCAGGTGTTGGGTTTGGACACTTTGTACTCTAGGGGGCATATCTCTCTTTACAAAATTCTAAATTAAATGTAGTTGGTTAATTTGGAAAGCTGAGAGAGAGATATTTCCAGCCATATATGATAAGCCTATACTTGCCTAATGCCTATTTTTTAAACTAACGCCTGTTTATACTGTCAACATCTATTTTTTAATTCATTAAAAAATAGGCATTGGGTTTGGACAGTTTGTACTCCGGAGGGCATATCTCTTTCAAAATTCTAATTTGAGTGTGGTTGGTCAATTTTGAAAGCTGAGAGAGAGATATTTCCAACCATATATAATAAGCCTATACTTGCCTAACGCCTATTTTTTGAGCTAATGCCTATTTATACTGTCAATGCTTATTTTTTAATTCATTAAAAAACAGGCATTGGGTTTAGACAATTTATACTCCGAAGAGCATATCTCTCTCCATAAAATTATGATTTGAGTGTGGTTGGTCAATTTAGAAAGCAGAGAGAGAGATCTTTCCAACCATATATAATAAGCCTATACTTATCTAACACCTGTTTATCCATACGCCAGTTTTTTTGTCAACGCCTATTTTTTAACAAATTAAAAAACAGACGTTGGGTATGGTTAGTTTGCACTCTAGAGGGCATATCTCTCTCTATGAAAGTCTGATTTGAGCATAGTTAGTTAATTCGAAAAGCTGAGAGAGAGATCTTTCCAACCATATATAATAAGTCTATACTTGGTTTGACACCTATTTGTTAAATAGACACCTGTTTGTCCAATGCTTGTTTTTTAATTCCCTTAAAAAAAGGCATTAGGCCTGGGACCAAAATCCAGCAACCTAATTTTGGCCATTTGGACCCCTTAGAGGTGTGAGAAAATTCTACAATTTGGCATGCTATTAGGAAATACATATATGAACAACATATAGAAAATTTGGCTTAAGATCATGCATAAAAATTCACAATAAAATTAGCAAATATTCCCCAAAACTAAGTTTCAAAAGACCCATTTTTTGGGGTTTGTTTGGGGGGCCATCGGGAGGCCTTCCACAGCTCTAAAAATCATGA
Organism: Platanus orientalis; assembly: GCA_025762735.1. NCBI lineage: Eukaryota > Viridiplantae > Streptophyta > Magnoliopsida > Proteales > Platanaceae > Platanus > Platanus orientalis. The sequence goes on from JAOXJP010234838.1 coordinate 1,945, forward strand.
AATTAAACATAAAACATGCTACATATTAAGCATCCCTTTACAAAAACCACAAGAAAATCACCATTGAAATTAGTCAAAAATAAGAGTAAGTAGAGGCTCAATAGCCTCTACCATGTACCCAAATTGGAGGAGTGCTCCAATATGAATTGGACAACATAACAACATGCAATTTTTCATATATTGAAAGGGGGGAGTGAATTTGAATATGGTTTAGGCTTACCTTGATTGAAGTGGATTTAAGCTTTTCCTCTTCTTCTTCCTCTTTTTCTCCTTAGGGTTAGAGTTTCTTGTTGCCAACCTTATTCACCATGAGTTTGGGGCTATTTATAGCCTTAAATGGGTGGGATCAATGGTTGGATTTGAAGATAAGGATGTTAGGATAGAGGGTGAGGATGATCTCTATCCTAAATTGAGTATAGGACTAGGATTGCATTTGGTTGTATGGTTGAGATCAATTTGGGGGGAGAGACATGGATGGGTGACATGGCCATGGGGAGGGTTGGATGGGGCTTGAGCTAACTCAATGGAGGGTGAGATGAGGGGTGTGCTAATGGGGTTGGATAGGGACAACTATGGAGGTGACATGGGGGATGCCATTTGGAAAAACCTCATTGGTTGCAAACCTAAAGGGGGGTGCTAAAGGTGCTTGATGGGGGGCTGTGGGAGATACTTTAGGGATTTGAAATTCATCTCCTTAATCATAAGGTGGAGGATGAGAGAGAAAATCATAAGATTCTAATCTAAAGGCCACCATTAATGGGTTAAAGATGAGAATGCATTTAATACAAAATATCTCATCTTTAGCTTATTTGAAATAGTATCTGGGTTCAAACCCTATCGCTACCATCACTCCATGTGAGCTCCTAAGCTCGGAAGTTGGCCCAATTAGTGTCAATTTTAGAAGTCATAGATGATCTGGACGCACTGGTCCAGTCAGAACCAAATTATGAAAAGGGTAAGGGGTGAAATCGGGGTTTTTTTAGAAAAAAAGATCTCAGATGTAAATTGAAAGGGCAAGATGGTAAAATTGATTTAAGGGTGGCCCAAGGATAGATGCTTCTAGGTCTAGGTGACTCACAGCTTCTGACAACCCGTGATTATGGTACTCGAGCAGGAAATTAGGTCAAAAACCATTTTTCAAGTGATTTGACAAAATTGTATAGGAGATGCTGCTGGTTTTTTTTATAAAATATATCTTTGGGCCATATCTAGAGGATTTAAGGCTTAAGGAGTCTCAAAGCTACAGAAGTTGACAGATTGGCTGTTAGATTCTTCGGTAACTGCCAAGAGTCTTTTGAAGCAAGGTCGCTTGAACAAATTGGATTCTTATAGATGCCTGAAGCTGAGTGAAATTGAATAGCCAAACATCTCCTAAACCAGGGGTTTATGGAATGCTTTATCAAAGACAAGGGCGAGATTGAGAAAATAGCTTTGACTTTGCGGCATTCTGAGTCAGGGGAAATTTTTAAGGGCATTCTAAGCGCTAAATACTAACAAAACACATTTTTTTGGTTTTGGGCAGAAATGACTTCTTAGGTCATGGATTTTTTATAAACTAGCATGGATCTGATAGTCTTGTAGCTTTGAATTTACTGTGGTGTGGCCACTAACTATTTGAATTTCTAGTTTCAGATGAGCTCCTAGGAGTTGGTCGAGCATCTGATTTTTAGGCCTGATTCGTCGCTCTTTTTGGAGTATTAAGGGAATCTTGGTAGATAGACCTTCCAAAACACCTTGCTCCTTAGATACCTTTTCGAAGGGCTTGAGATTCTGAAGAATTGGGCACCGATTGTTCCTGATTTGGAGGTCTAGAGAATATTCTGGCTCCATAAGAGCAAAAAATAGGAAGACAACTTTTTGACCTTTTGGGGAAGATTTGAGATTTCATGCAGGTCTGAGACATCAAAACTCTCTTCTCAGACTTAGACTTGAAGCTAAGGTCGAGGCCAAGATATGGTGACTGACCTTTCTGAATTCGGAGATTGGATGAGTTTTTGAGAGCTCCAGTAAGGGTTATTTCTTGGTTAGGGTTATCATGAATTGAGAAATTGGTAGTTGTCATTTTCGAGCAGTGTCTTGCTTGTGATCAGTTCTTTGGAGTAGGGAGACTTAGGGATGCATAGGATTTGAAATTACACCATTTGGACCATAGGAGAGGCTCCAAGGGTGTTTTGAGGGTCCAGGGGTCATTCTTTAAGTAGAAAGGGTAAAATGATTATTTTTCGCCCATGGGTCAAAAAATGTGAAAATGTGAATTCTTTACCTGTGATGCTTTATGATAAGAAGGCTTATGAAGGTTGAGGAATTCAGTGTTCTGGATGGTAGATAATGAGTATTGAGCTTTTGAAGGTAGAAAGGCAAAATGGTAATTTTTCCACCTGTGGTGCTTTGCTGGAGAAAGGCTTATGAGAGATGGAAAACTTATTGATGACATGAATGGGGTCCTAAAATGTGGTCCCTCAAAGTCCTATTGGTGCTTTTGAAGGGAATTAGGGTCTTATCCTGAAATGATTTACTTTGAACTGAGATAGGGTGTTCTAACTAGTTCTTTTGCGACTAGAACATCTGGGAAGACCTCTATGGGAATGCCTAACCTTTCGGGGTTTATGTTTGCTCTTCCTAAGGCTTGGGTGTCTGAAATGTTGATATTTGAATATTGTTATGCTGTCCTTATACCATCACATGACCTGAGTCAAAATTTGGGTGCTGACAGATGCTCCTCTTTGGTATATGTGGCTTTGCCCCATAAAACAAAGAAGGAAGTGACCTAATTTTCACTTGGGAGAGACCATGTCTCTTCTTTGTATATAACTCATGGATATTGGGTGGGTAGCTTTTGAAATATAGAAATGTTTTGGCTTGAAAATGGTGATGGGCTGAATTTGTCCTTGATTTTGGATCAAGGTTTTAAAATGAGTTTGCTTTTGAGATACCTTGTCAGGTTGAAAGTACCCTTTCAGTGTTTTGTAAATTCCTTCATTCTGATTTTCAAAGTCAGTTTTCACCAATAGAGGGATTTTTTTTTTTATTTTGAAAACATGGGTTATCCATGAGTTATATGCAAGCAATTTACATTTTCTCTACCTCTTTAGGGATTACTATTAAGATATATGTTCCATCGGGGGACATGTAAGTCATTGACATTGGGCGCAACTACTTGAAAACATGCGGAAAACATTGAAAAAAATTGCTACGAAAATCCGATCATGAAAAAGATGTAAACATATGAACCATTCAGATGACTTATGCACTTGTATTTGTTGTTGGCTATCTTAATGATTCAGTTTGCCTGAATTGTTTGAAGTTGCTTATGAAATTTGTATGTTTTACATTTGCTATGTTGATTGATCATTCTTCATTGGTAAAATTGATTGCTAGGATGTCTTTTTATGACTATCCTTGAGAGTTTTAAAGGGACTCAACAAGGAATATTAGTGAAACTCTCCCTGGAGAAGCTATGGAAAATATATGTAGTCATGATTGAATACTACTCGGTTTTACATTAATCATGGTACACATGTGCTAAATATCACTTCCAAAGATAAGTGTGGCTTTACATTGGTTGTGATATATAGCAGGATCGATCTATAACATTTCCTTCATCCCACTTAGGTGAATGTTGTATTTTACGGGACTCAGAGAGATTTTGGGAGCTCTCTCTAGAAAAGCTATGGTACCTTGGAGGGTCAGTGCTACGCATCCATAAAGTGATGGCTACATAGGCTATAGATTGATCCATGAAAATATTTTTTTCCCACTTAAACATTCTTAAGGTGGGGGGACGTGCAAGGGAGAATTTATATGACTCTCTCTGAAAGCTAAGGCGGAATCTGTTAGGATCGGGTGTTGTGCCTTGCCTAGGTAATAACAACCCAATCTTTGCTAAAGCAAGTCTAACACACAATGTTTAAGGGTGAATGCAACACAATGCTTATGTCCCAATAAGCAAGCATCACCAAGATCGGTGCTAACCGGTCAATTTGTTAAGCGGTGATCGTTAGAACTTACAGAGAAATGTTAGTATGCTCTTTCCCGAGAACCTATGGAAGGGTTTTTCTCACAAGTAACCCATGCTATAAATTACAACTCAAGCTTGATAAGTGCTTAGACTATAAATAGCAAAACATTATGGCTAAGAGCTAGCATTTCATAGAATTGATTGATCGAAGTGTGACATTGGCCGTTGTCTGATGCCGGATAACATCATAGGGTGGCCGTTAGTAAATCATGCAGCAGATAAAGTACTAACTGGAGTGGCCGATGTAAGTAAGCCATTCAAAAGTATGGATTGGGCTGTGCCAAAATTTGAAGTGGAAGAGTGGCTTGGTTGGATGTGCAGAGAAATGTTATAGGCTCTTTCCCGAGAAGTAATGGTGGGTTTTTCTCACAAGTAACCCGTTTGCTGTGAGGAGGAGTCTTCAAGCATGATAGTAGTCCAACTATGGCCTTAGGAATTTCACTGACTTTATGGATTGAATTGTGATGTGTATTTATGTCCCAATAAATAGACATCACAAGTAGGTCATACCCTACAATTGTTCCGATGATAGAGGGTAGGTAGAGGACCGGTCAGGACATGAGATGTTGTTGCACTCTCTTTGGAAGCTGTGGAGGTTGTGATAACAAGGAACCCAGTGCTACGTATATGCTTAACTCCCTCATGGTATTAGAGCTAAGACAATACATAAACTATGAATCAAAGTGTAGCATTCAGCTATGTCTGAATAACCAGGATGCTACGCGGCAATTTGTTCATGGTTCAGGGATTGTCGACAGGGCTTGTGGGAAACTTTTTGGGTTTGTTTTGATAGCCATGGGATCTTGAGAACTAGTGTTACATATCTGTTTCAACCATCTAATCTGCAAATATGTCTAGCATAATACATAGGCTATGAAGTGATGATGCCTACCTACACCCCAGATAGGTGGTTTATCTATGAAGGCCTTTCTATAAAGTCAGGGACCAACATGACTTAGCAAACCTACACAGCCTAGTTCGAGTATATTAGGAGGTTTTTAGGCTTACTCTGAAAGCCATGGAGATTCTGACGAATTGGTGCTATATATCTGTTTTAATCAATTTCTAAAGATGATTGTCATGGTATATAGGTTATAGATCGAGGTCAACATTTATCTATACTTGGGTAGACAGTCTGCTATGTCAATGGTTTTGGCCATTTCTGATGAGGTAACTTAGAGTCCCTCACCAAACCTGTGGTGGCCTAATAAGAGCATATTAGGAAATTTTTAGCTTATTTTGAAAGCCATGAAGATCACAAAGGATCAATGCTACATACTTGTTTCAACCAATTTCTAAAGGCGGTTGTCATGGTACATAGGCTATAGAATGATGTCAACATTTGCTTATACTGGAAAGGCAATTTGTCAAGTGAATGGTTTCGGCCATTTCTAGTGAGATGACCTAGAGTTTCTCACCAAACTTGTGGCGGCCTGATTAGAGCATATCAAGAAGTTTTTGGGCTTAACTCTGAAAGCCATAGAGATCACAAGGATCGGTGCTACGTATTCATGTTTTGGCATGTTACATAGGTGATGAAAATGATGATTAACATTTGCCTATGCCCGATAGGCAATTTGTGATGTCGAAATTTGGCCATTTCTGTAAGGTGAAGTCCTTACTAAACCTTTACGCGGTCTGTTATTCAAGGTAAAAAATGATCGATGCATCATTTTCGATCAAATATTGCCATAAGAATGGTCTTTGTTGTAGTTGTTTTGCCGATGAATCGGTCTTCAACATTTAGGTGCTTACCATAAGAATGGACTTTTGCTAAGGTTTGTTTTGCCGACGGAGTGGTCTATATTCAAGTGCTTGCCATAAGAATGGGCTTTTGTTGAGGGTGATGACTTATCATTGAATAGGTTTGCCGACAGAGCGGTCTTTAGGTTTCAAGTGCTTTCCATAGGAATAGTCTTTGCCAAAGGTGATAACTTGTTGCTAGAGTGCCTTGCCGACAGAGTGGACTCAGGTTTCAAGTGCTTACCATAAGTATGGACTTTGCTAAAGATGATAACTTGTCCGGAGTGCTTTGCTGTCAGAGCGGTCTTCAGGTTTCAAGTGCTTGCCATAGGAATGGACTTTGTTGAAGGTGATAACTTGTTGCTGGAGTGCTTCACCGATGGAGTGGACTTCATATTTCATGTGCTTACTTGAATCATGCTAGGAGATTTTGCAAGGTTACTTCAAAATTATGAGGATCATTTTGGGGATCGATGTAACTCCGAAGGGGACCTTTTCCTAACTTCATTATTGAGGGGCCAAAAGCCCAAATTCCTTTAGGGTGGTGGCCCATTTATTCATTGCAGAGGGGCCAAGGCCCAAATTCCGTAAGGGCGGTGGTCTGTCATTCATTATAGAGGGGCTAAGGCCTAATTTCCTTAAGGGCAGTGGCTCATCATTCATTTAGAGGGGATAAGGCCTAATTTCCTTAAGAGCGACGACCCACTTTTCATTCAGAGGGGCTAAGGCCCAATCTCATATCTTAGGGCCTTAGGCCCAATTCATTTGCTTGGGGGCCACAGTCCAATCTCATATGTTAGGGCCTTAGGCCGAATCCATTTGCTCAAGGGTCGGGTCCCAATCTCATACCTTGGGGCCTTAGGCCTAATCCATTTGCTTGGGGGCCATGGCCCAATCTCATATCTCGGGGCCTTAGGCCCAATCCATTTGCTCAGGAGCCGGGGCCTAATCTCATATCTTAGGGCCTTAGGCCCAATTCATTTTCTTAGGGGCCGGGGCCTAGATTATTGCCTAATTTTTCTATTTTCTAGGGGGCAATAATCATGATTGATGGGAGATGACTTATCATCTCCGTTGTTTTTTGGAGGAGATGAGGCATCATCTCCTGCTTTGTTTGGCCATGAGTGCCCCTTTAGGCCGTGAATGGTGCTTTGCTGGAGATGATACTTCATCTCAATTTGTTGTTGATTTGCTCCTTTATCCCAAAGTCATCGATGGATGTGTAGAAGGCTTCAATAGTGAGACTGAAGATGCTTTGAAAGGTTGATAATGTTGATTGATTGATGATCGAGTTTCCAAGCTTGAATCGGTTGACTTTTGCATTTACTTTTGAAAGAGGTTTTGGAAATTCATTTTCTAGAAATCTTCCATTGATTTTTGAAAAATTGGGCCCCTCAGGGTCTTTGAAGATTAAGGATGACCTATATTGTATTGCTCTTAAACACATATGGTCATATTTTCATATGTTATGATGCCATGCCTAGTTTGGACAAGGTATGAAAGGTTTGCATGTTACGGGTATTGAATGTGCTTCTCTTGAGAGATCATAGATTATAGGCTTGTATTTAAGGTCTTTGTTCTTGCTTTGTCAAAAGATGGTCCTTGTAGATTTGTAGTCATGACTTAATTGACTTAGTGACTCAGGATGCCATTTCTGGTTTTCACCCTAAGTGCTAACTTTATTTTGCTCCCTTTTTTGCTCCTGTTTACCAAGACTGGGTCAGAGTGCCATTTCCGATTTTCATTCCAAGCTTTAAATTATTTCTTTTGTTTTTGTCCCTTTTTTTCCCCTGTACTCAAACAGGTATGTGCTTTCTGTAATGTGACTAGACAAGGTGCATGCTTTTGTTCTGAAGTTGATTGAATGCTTGACTTATGTATTGTTGACTTTTGCTTAGAATTTCTTACAATATCAAGATGCTTGAATAGTTGCTTTGGTGAATGAATGGTTTATTGAATAATGTCTAGGTTGCCTTTGAGATTGAAAGGGTTTGAAAATATGGCTATGAATGGCTTTGACTTAGAGGCTTATTGCAAATTGACAATTATGGTTCTTTATAGAATGCCCATTTCTAGAAGAAGATTATGGTTATGTACAAGATTTCCATGTTTTGAAAGAATATTATGGCTTTTTATAGACTCCTATGTTTTGGAAAATCATGGTTCTCTATAAATGCCCTATGTGTTTGAAGAAAATCATGGTTCTCTACAAAATCCTTGTATACTTTTTAGGAAAATCATGGTTCTTTAGAAGCTTTTCTTTTTTGCTTTCTTTTTTTTATTTTGCTTTTATTTTATTTCTTTTCTCTTTTGTCTGAACCATTGATTTTCTTGTTTTGGATTTGTAGAAATGATCATGATTATGGACATGCAAGAGTAAATAGGTAGGAAAATG
>JAOXJP010234839.1:0-10100 GCA_025762735.1 Platanus orientalis
CTTGCAACCTTAAAAATAATTAGAACTTGTTAAAACTAGAAACTTCCTAAAATTCTAAATTTGCTGGCCAAGTTTTCTAAAAATTAAAACTACTAAAACTTAATACTTTTTAAAAAACACTATTCTCGTTTTTATTGACACTCCCTTAGTAGTTTGGTCATAACTTTTCCAAATCACCTCGGATTTGTGTAATCTTGGTCTTGTTAGAAAGGTAATTGAATAACCTATCTAATGACACCAAAATCAATCCAAAACGTAAAGTTTTGGCCATAGAAAAATTGGATCCAAAACGAAAAACGGGATTACAAGTAAAAACCCCCAAAAAATTAAACTAACCATGACACTATTGGCCTTATTACAAAATTAACCCACCCCTTAAATAATTAAAAGAACCCATACATAGCACAAGACTTGAAACTTGCTCTCTTGTGTGGTGACACATACATAAGTCGCATAATCTTGTCCGCATCACTTGTGTAGTAATTGATTGGTGTGCATTGGTTCTGTGAGGGTTTATTTAACCCTATTTGATGGAAGATAGGGCTGTGAAGTCCTTGAATGTGTGGTCAGGCTCTGTGGATGAGCAAATCAGACTTGTCAACCTGCTGTTTTGAAGTCCCAGGCTACTCTTTTTGGTGATTTGTTGGTGATGAATGTATGTGAATGAAGCCGTGAGATTTGCGGTAGGCATTTGACTGATGTATTGTTGTAGGATATTGAAAGTGCTGGCTGTATTGTGTGCTAAAAGGGTTGTGCAACCACTAAGTTGTTGAGCATTAAGACTATATAGTCCCCTTGCTGTATTGGAGTTGCTAAAGCCTTGTAAGAGGCTATTTGAGGTGGTTGTTGAAATGGTTGCTGGAAGTTGGATGGTTTTAGTCTTTGGAAGAATAATTTGTTCTGATTGTGTAATTGGAAATGGTGGAGCTTAATAATCCTGAACTATACTTTCTTTAAGAACATCTATAACTTTTTAGACATCATTGACAAAGAGATAGGGTCCCTATGGAGTCTTGTAGCACAATTAAAGTCTCGGGTTATACAGTTAATGCATGCCGAGAAATCCTTTGCTTGTGTTTGTATTTCAGTCTCTTCTCACAGTGCCTCACCTAGTCACCCTTGGATCATTGATTCAAATGCTACACATCATATGACTGGTATATCATCGGTTTTTTCCATTGTATCATATTTGCTATGGTCGGGATAAGGTTTTGATAGCTGATGGGTCTCATTCTTCTATTGCTAGTAAAAGGAATGTTGCAGCTACTCCCTATATTCTTTTATCATCTGTCTTACATGTTCTTAAGTTTACTTTGAATTTGTTGTCTATTAGTCATATCATTAAATCCCTAAATTGCTGTGTCACTTTCTTTCCTGATCATCTTAACTTTTAGTATTTGGTGATGATGAAGGTGATTGGTCGGGGACATGAGAAATATGGCTTATCTTTGTTGGATATTACACATATTGTTGCCCCAATTCAGCAGCTTCCACTGATGACAATGCATGTTTGCTATGTAGGTTCTAATGAATTGTTACAATGGCACAATCATTTTTACCACCCATCATTATCTTTGTTGCAACGATTATTTCCACAGTTTCTATCTTCTCTTGGTTGCTAATGTGAACCTTGTGAGTTAGCAAAAAACTGTCAGTCCGTTTATTCCTCTAGTCCTGATTGAAACTTGGTTTCTGTCCTTATTTTACATCTTGATATGTGGGGCAGCCCTTACTATTTCACTGCTTGGTTATTGGTATTTTGTTACCTTTGTGGATGATTTTTTTTCGCAGTACTTGGTTTTATCTTTTGAAGTGTATGTGATGTGTTTTCAACTTTTAAATCTTTTTACAAAATGATTGGCACTCAATTCGATGCCAAACTTTGTATTCTTTGATCTAACAAGGACATGGGAGCATAGTGGGGCCCACGCATGGCCTTGGTGGGGTCCACTCAAGGAAGCATCCAAAGAGGAGCGTGGAAGATACAAAGGGTTACATTGTGGAGGTTTTGTGAGAGTTATAGTATTTTATTTGAGGTTTATTGCTTTATTTCATAATTTATTAAGTATTAGAGTTACGGGCGTAAAGTGTATTTTTATTATTGTTTTGAGTCAATTTTGTAAAGCCCTTTTATGACAAGAAAGAGGGCTGGTCGACCAACTTAGAGAGCCACATGTTTTAGTCTTTTTTTTATTAGTATTTAGCACATCTTTATTTTAAATTTGAATAGTTTAGTTTCTATTTTTAGAAGGTTTTTTTATTTTGGAGAAATTAAATTGTAAAAGGGGCTTCTCAGCCAAATCGTGGCCTATAAGAGAAACCCTTCCCTTCTTTATTTTCTAATGGAGTTTATTGATATAAAAACATTGGGTTTCTGTCTACACAAGTTGGGCTTCTTCTCCAAGCGTCGATGCCAAGCTTTGGCCATAGAGGCTGACTTCTATGGATCATGGGGTTGGTGATTTCCTTACAGGTATCTTCTCCTCCTAATCTCTTCTCTTCCTTTTATTCTTCTCCTTCTTCTCTCCTTAGTTTTACCTTCTTTACTTTATTGTTTTCTGATTTTTTTAGCCATTAAAGCATCTCCAGAGCTTCAAGAACACATCAAGATTCTTTCTTGATGATTTCTTGACACTTAATCTGTAAACCCTTACCTTTTCCCATCTTCCCCCTCATCTTCTTCTTCTCATCTCTTATTCTTTTCCTTACTTTCCTTCTTTTCTTGATTCCCTGCTGAACAACCATTAGAGAAGCTTAAAACCCATTCAAGAATATTTTCTTTATATGGTTCTTGAACCCACAAACCTGTAACTTCGTATATCATTCTCCCTTCACTGTTTTCCATATCAAGAGGATCAGAAAATCTCCACTCTATACCCTGTGGAGCTCATAAGCAAACTCCCTATACTGTTTTGGTTTTACAAAAAGAAATCCACTGTTCCCCTAACTGGTTTCTACCCTGCGGCACCCAGGAAATTGGTTTCCTTTGAAAATTTTGATTTCAAACTGAAGATTTTCCATCCAATTACCTGCGGCTGTATTAAACCCAGCTGTCTTTGGTTCACATCCACTGAAACCAGCAACAGTCCACATTGGGTTTTGACTTCATCAAGATCAGAAATCAGACCAGTCTGATCGTCTGATTTCAATCTCAGGTGGTCTCCAAAATCAGTTTACTGTCAACTCTATGAAACCTCCTTAGGCAGTCCCAGATCTTACCTATCATTGCAGCCTTTGATTTCCTTTTGATACCCAATTCCATATCCTAATCAGTCCCTGATTGTCTACTGTGCTACCCTCTGTTTGACCAAAACTCTGACCCTATAGAGACTTATATCCTTGCTGTTTCAAAAGCCCTGCTTGAACCAATCCACGACCTGCTCAGTCCCTTGTTTAATCACCTGTTTACTTCCTCTTTTAATTGACTTTATAACCTTCAGATGTCATCTTAGTTTCTGTAAACAGAAATAGTGCCTTATTTCTTAATCATTAATAGCTATTTCCCAGATCTGAAACTTGTAATCATTCACTTTGAATCAGCAAATTATTTGATTAATTTAAAGGGACCCTCTATAAGGATATTGGATTAGGACTTTCACTTATGTTTTGGATATTCTACTTACTTTAATGAATCAGTATTATTCATCAGACCATTTGAAGAAAATAAGGTAATAAAAGGAAAAAAAAAACCACCATCTTCTTAAGATTACTAGAACTCTCTTGTTCACAATGCGTATTCCTAAAACCTTTTGGTCTGAAGCTTTTCAAACTGCTGCCTACTTGATGAACAGGATGCCTTTTCATGTGCTTGCATTTAAATCTGGAATTGGACTGCTTTCCTCATCTTCTCAGTTATTTTTTAAAACAGGTCATTACCCATTGTCTGTCCCATAATTATAGGTTGTTGGGAAACAGATCTAACCTTTGATTTTTTTTGCACATAGGAGCTGCTCATTAGACTCAAACCCACGTTTTCACGCTGGACATCCCAAGCCACTAACATTGCACCAAAGCAATGGCCCTCTTCTTAGTTGTTTCCTCACCCTTCAAAAAAACATTTGGCTGCATGTGCTTTGTTCATGTTCTCAAGTCATCTAAACTAGACCCAAAGGTCCTCAAATGTGTGTTTTTGAAAAATGTTGTGATTCAGAAGGGATACAGAGGCTACCATCCCTCTTTTCGCAAGCGATTTGTATCTATGGATGTGACATTTTTTGACCATTGCATTCTTTTCCCCTTTGAAGACTTCTCTTCAGGGGGAGAGTTGTAAAAGAGATCTCTTTTGATGTTGGTGTTAATTGAGGGGCAAACTACCAAAGGAAAGGCAATAGAGTCATATGGGAATGTATATGTGAGAAGGGAGAAGATGTTTGAAGTAAAAGATTTTCATGTTCCTCACCATGAATCTTCTTCGAATGCACTTGGAATAGGTACTTCTTTAGACATTCTTGATTTTGTACTAACACCTTTTGTCTAATTCTGTTTTGTATAGTGCCTAGTCTTTTTTGCTCTGTACCTTTGTTTCTACTTTACCTTTTGTGCCTGTTCCTTGCAATGTGTCAGAGGTTCTTTCTAAAGCTAATTAGAAGGATTCAATGGACGATATAATAGTAGTTGAGAAGAACATTACACGGGAAATGGTGGATCTTCCCATAGGAAAGGAATCAATTGGCTAGAAATGGGTGTTTTCTATGAAATACTAACCTAATGGTTGAGTGCAAGGTTTAAAATGTCGGTGGAAATATCGGTCAGGCCAAAATAAGACATATATCAGAAATGTTAGACATATGGTTTATTAATACAATATAGTATAGCATAATTCAGTTCAGTTACTTTAGTAGAGAGTGAACACAACACTTGTCTGTGATTTCTTCCCTCAGTTCCTCTCTTTTGCTTCTCTTCTCCTCTTCTCCACAAAAACCCTGACTTTATTCTTCTTCTTTACATTCAACTAAACCGACTGAAACAGATCACAAAGACTCTTGTTGATAATGAAGAGATGAAATCTCAACTTCACTTGTTATTCAACTCTGAACTTTGTCTTAGGGTTCTATCACATATTTATAGGTATTAAAAGAGTAGATCGCCCTTACACAACATGTTCATATTTAAAAAACCACTTACTTCTAGACTGAAAAGACAAAAATGGAACTTCAGATGGTTTGATGCAAAACTTCATGTGATGGAAAGAATAATGAAAAGCTTTATTTTATGAGTGAATACCTCCCATTATTTTATTGAATGGAAAGATCTACAAAGAGGACCTATTGCTCAACAAAGGGCAAGTAGGAGAAAGCAACATACAGAAGATACAACTACAAAGGATTAGAGGTCCTGTTACATACATTGGTTTATATGCCATGTTTGTGTCAGCTGATCTTTTCCATGTTTGTGTTGGCGTGTGGAGGCTTTGACTTGGCTATGTGGATTCCTTGCGAAGTTTGTTTATTGTTGTAGTAGTGGTTTTTTTGATGCCTTTTGTTGAGTTATATGTATTATTATTGTCAAACCCCATGGTCAAAACTCCTATGTAATATGTATATGTCTTGTAAGTGTCCATATCATGTCAAGAAGAAGACCATAAGTGAAGTTGCCCAAGTGGACCAACGACTTGAAGTCCAAAGCTTGATGCTCGCTACGAAAATCCCGGAGATTCAAAGGTATAAATCTTGCATGCATCATGGGAAGTCTTTGAGTGTGAGTGAATCAAAGTATTCATCACATCATGCATGAAATCATCTAAAAAAATCCCAAGGTACAAGTCCTAGAAAAGGACCGTTGAAGGGCAAAACAAAGTGCAAAAACTGACTATCTAATCGATTATCAGATTGGTAATCGGTTGCAGCCCTAATCGATTACCAATCTGGTAATAGATTACAGGTCTAATCGGTTACAAAAGCAATAATTGATTATGGCACTGACTGAGACCACAAAGTTAGGTCCTGAGCACTTAGCCCCTTTGTAATTGATTACAACAAGGATTGCAGAAACCTAGATTTTTGCAACTTATGTATGTAATCGATTACTCCTTTTGTAATCGGTTACACTTGTAATCGATTACAGAACTAGTAATCAGTTACAAGTGCGCAAAAATGAAGAAAAAAAACTCTGTTTTAAAATTGTGGTTTAGATAATTTGCCAGTTTTAAAAGATTCCAATCCAACATTGAAGAGGAGTCCACGACACTTATAAGAGGGAAACTTTCCTTTTAGGGAAAACACTTCAAGCATCTTAGAGAGTGTTGAAACCCTTGTGAAAAGTGAACCTCCTTTTTGAGAAACCTTCTTCTCTTACTGTTTTGAGCTAAAAAGAATTTCTCCCCAGCCGAAACTTACTCTCTAGCTTCTCTTCTTCTCTTCCAAGCTTACTTATATATAGAAGAAACCTTTGTGGGTTGTTTTAAGAGGAAACCATTGCTTGGGTAAGCTCAAGAATCTTAAGAGCCAAAGTTTGAAGTGGTGTGGGTGTGCTAAAGCATACTCGCTCAACAAGGAACACTCCCACCTTGTGCAAATAGCAACATCAACCGACCTGTGGTAATATTTGTTTTCCTTTGCATTCATTTGCATTTTCATTCATTCTCATATTGCTTTGCTTCTGTTGGAGACACCGGAAGTTGACAACACTTGCCGGAGACAACGAGTATATTGTGGAGCTTGCTTTATGCAAGTAGATAGATTTTGTATGTTTTTGACTTAAGTTGTATTAGATAATCTAAATAAAATATACTTAAGCTCGGAAGTGAGCGTTAGAAGAGTAGACGTAGGTCATTATGCCGAACCACTATAAATCTTTTGTTGTGGATTGAGTGTATGATTGCTTGTTTCTTTAGCTCATTATGTGTTTGATAAAATACTTGAGTAGACATATTGTAGCACACATACACTTGGTGATATAGCATGCATGCAGGTTAGTGTGTGTGTGTGTTCAGGAGATAGGAGTAACATTGTTAAAGTAATAAAGAAAAATAAACAAGATTCCTACTTGCACAGTTAACATGCTAAGTCAAGTTGCTCTTAAGTTGTATTCAAGTTGCTCTTAAGTTGTATTCATCAGGTATTCGAAGAGTTAGGGCAAACAAGGTGTGAGACAAAATAAAACCTAGTTGATGAATAGAAAAGTTGAACTAATTGAAGGCTTTCTAAAATTTAAAGTGGCTGTCTATAAAATCAGATAGCGAAAAGTGGGCTAAAGAGTGATCAAAGCATGTAATAAAGTGAGAAAATAGATATGAAATTCCAAGATTTGCATCAAGGATCAAAAGGAGAAAGGGATAACCATGATATGGGTTAAAATGTAGAGCTGAAATTGTAAAGAAGAAACTCAGGAAGTTGACCTACAGCTCTAAGCCCATGCCATAATTTCCAGAGAGTTGTAGGATTAAAAAATATGTCCATAAAGAGTACCTTGAACTTGCTTCTTGAAGTGAAGAGGATTTTAAATATCCGATAAGGGTGGTTGATCCGAAAACCAGTCCAAGTACCAAGATTCAAGGGGATGTTTGAAGTTCCAAAATCTAACTTCAAAAGTTAACAGGGTGCTGCCAACTGCATATGGATCCATTCTCGGATTTGATGTGGACTTTGATGGTCTGCTACTATCACCTCTATGGTCGTCCAAGGATTAGAAAGGCCCTGGGGAAAGCCTTCCCCTTAAAGCCTAAGTAGTCTGTTGATGGTGTTCATTCCTGTGCAGACCCCTTTTTGGACTGTGTTCATGCCGCGGAAAGGTAACAAGTGATAGAAATTGAACTTTAAAAGATCTGTTGCATGTAGGATGGGCTCTCTAGGATCGTACAGGGATCTCGATGCCTCTAGAAAAATCCAACTGATCAAAGAAGGATCTGTTAGGGAGTAGTGATTGATCTCCCGAAATAGCTCAACCTCCTAAAGTTACGCTTGGTTATTAGGAATCAGGTTGTATCTCGATCAAAATTGAAATTTTGGGCTGGGCCCCACCATGCATAGGATCGTATAGTTGTCTAGGAGGGATGGGAGCCTTTGAACCAAATCAAACTTCTGGTAAGACTATTAGTTGATCTCCCAAAATTTCTTGAAACTGGATTTCACGCCAGGGCTTGTAACGACTTCCAAATCTTTACCATAAGTTGAAGGCTTCAGCCATTTAGTGATGGAATGTCCTCTCTTAAGAACACCTGGGAGTGAAACTCTAATCTAAGAACTTAAAGTTGAAGATTCGATGTTAATTCATCTACAGTTACCTCTATTTCAGCAATGATAAATCTAAAAAAAAATTAAATTAAGATGAAGAATAAGGGTGTGGAAGAAGAAGACCTTTAACCCAAGGGGAAGGGAGTGGCCTCTACCACTAGCGTTAAACTAGGTGGA
Source organism: Platanus orientalis (assembly GCA_025762735.1). Classification (NCBI taxonomy): domain Eukaryota; kingdom Viridiplantae; phylum Streptophyta; class Magnoliopsida; order Proteales; family Platanaceae; genus Platanus; species Platanus orientalis. The sequence continues at coordinate 8,349 of JAOXJP010234839.1, forward strand.
GACCTAGACCCATTCCAGGGTTTTAGGGTTCTTCAGCTTCAACCAAAATAAGAGGAAGAAGAGAGCGCAAATGTGAGATTATTTTTTTGTTCAAAATATTGCATAAAAAACTACGAGCTGGCTGTGGGCTCTTATTATAGAGTCCCACGACAAGGTTTTACAAAATAAAGCCATGTGCAGACTAAAATATCTCTCCCTCTCATAACTCTTCTCTAAATTAACCCTATTCTAAAATAAATGATATAGAACTCCTAATTAGACAGATAAATATGAAAATACCCTCAAAATTCTGTGCCCCCTTTTACATAAGACACAATTAACACAAAGAACATAAAAAGAAAACAAAAATGACTGTGAACATGGCTCAATCATCATCTCAGTCATGATGTCCGCATCACTTGGGCTAATTTTTAAGAAGATTAAAATCTAATCAAAATCAATTCCAACACCTGTAAAAAGGGTTAGAATAATTTTAATATCCTATTCACCCCCTCTAGGATAACCTAATAGGTATTTCATCTTCATACTTTGGCTTTATTGGTGCTCGGGCTTTATTTTCTTTGTTTCTTATTTTGTTTTGAGTTGTAGGATGAAGTGATTGTTGTGGGTTATTAATTGTGCTTGTTGGGTTTACAAACTTACATTTATCTTTCTTTTCGTTGGGATTTCTCTTGCCTGTTTCATTTTCTCTTTCTTGTATATTTGCTACCTCTTGTATCTTCTTTCTCTTCTCTTGTATATACTCATACGATTATTTATAAGAATAAAGACGATCTTTGTGAACTACTTTATTTGTTTTGAATCAAGCAAATTCATCATATTATATCAAATCTACCCTTTTTCAGATCAAAATTTAGGAGTTTTGGCCCTAAAATTTCCGGCAGGCAAGTGGTATCCTTGGCTGCATCTTTCAATTATTCAATTTTCAGCAGTCCGGATGTCCAGTAACTGTATCTTTAGGTGTAGTTATATGTCTGAATTATGCAGTAAGGTTTTTCTAGCTTGTCCTAATTGTCTCATGTTTCCTTTTGTTTTCCATTGAACATTGTGATGAGAGAAATAATGAATATTGCTTTATCTATATATGATTCTTTCATGATTGGTTCTGCGACTTTTGCCAGTGTCTTGAATTTCCTGAATAACTTTTTGAGATCATTAGGAAATTGACAATCTTACTTTTAATTGTGCAAGAAGAACTCAGTACCTCTTTTAAGTTCTTTCATATGTTGAACTTAGTTTTTTGGCAAGATCTAAAATGGTTATTTAGGACATTTCATAGATAACACACTGCACATGGTAGAATCATATGTGGATATATGAACACTCATTATTTCTTCGGTCACTATGTTTAGTGCATGTTGTGATGGGCCTAAGGCTTTATTAAGCCTGTAATAAGTAATTACATGAGCTTACCTTGTTCCTTACACACTTTTTTTTTGGTCCTTGCGTTCCTTACACAGTAATGGGGGCATTTATATCATTCACTATATGTTTATAATAAAACATGTGTATTGACCAGATTAGGGTCAATACACTTCATTTCTCTCTCTCTCTCTCTCTCTCTCTATATATATATATATATATATATATATATATCTGTCTGTCTGTCCTTGTTCTTCATTCTATCGCAAGGGAATCAGTTTCTACTTGGCATCAGAGTGAAAAATCTATCAAGAAGCTTACCAGGGGTCACCAAGGGTGGAAGGAATAAACTTCTGATGCCAGAAAGTACTGGTGTCATCTGACCTGTCT
>JAOXJP010234840.1:0-10100 GCA_025762735.1 Platanus orientalis
CTATTCATACGGTTTTACAATTATGCCTTTGAAGACTATTTGACCGAATAAACATATATGTAGCTATTAAATCACACTTATTGACACATGTCCATTCCATACAGACATGTAGGTGTCTCTTAAATCGTTTCTTTTCACACATGTCTATTCCGTACGGATGTGTAAGTGGCTATAGATTGTAACTATTGGTCATTTGTGACTGTTTGGAGTCAAAGGTTGTGTCCCTATACCTGTTCTAAACAGACACGAAAAATATATAAATACGAGGTTCATCCATCATTTCATTCATTCAATTTTTCGGTTAAGCTTTTAGTGTATCATAATGCATATGTGTCAATGTTAGTGTAAGAGAGAGAAGTACTACACAAGTTAGTTCGCCAGACACATAGATTGTAGTGCTACTTCTGTGTATGAAAGGTCATTGTATCCTGTGAGGCAAACATCTGAATTGACTGTTAACATCAGTGCGAGGGACGAATCTATCTTAAGAACATAGTATTAAACACTAGCTTTGATCTAGTTAAGTGAAGGTTTGATCATCTGAGTTAAGTATTTTCGTTTATTTGATTCAAGTCTTTTCATATTTTATAGTGTTGTGCACATATATAGAATATTGAAATAACAATACTAAGATAACAGAAACATAAGCGCCAGAATTGATTTTCACTTTTTGGGGGCGTGTGTAAATCACTTCTGATGCTGATGTGGCCGCCCCTTGACCTCGATGGAGTTATCATCGGCATAGAAAATCCTCGCCCCTTAGACCTCGAAGGAGATATGCTTAAAAACCTCCCCTTATATCTCTTGTATTATACTTCACATGCATACTCTCCTTAGAGGCCTTTAAGCATAATACAAGGCCGTCTTTACTTATATATATATCTCCATTTCTTTTTTTAACAAATGCTAGACTACAAGTTCTACTACAAGGAAAAACAATGCGTCTTCTACAAGTTTTGTTTCCTAAAACTTTGACTTCGATCCCCTGCCACCTCATAAAAAAGTGGTCGTTTTTGTCCTAAACTTTGTTTTGTACAACCTTTATAAATATTTCAAAAATTGTAGGCCATTTTTGTCCTGAACCATAAAAATATCCATCAGAACATGTGTCTTAGAACTCATCTTTGATCTTCCTCTTAAAAAAAAAAACGAAAAAAACTCATCTTCCTTCTATCCCTAATATGTTGATTTTGTGATACGGATCTCCTAAATTGGACCCATTCAATGAGTGTGTTAATACAGATAGGCGCGCCAATTTATCCAAAAATATGTCCCAAGAGGACTCGTATGCTCTGCGCCACTTTACAGTGCGCCATGGTGAGCCACAAACACAAAGAGGGGTGAGGCCCATACACTTTTTGCATGGCATTCCTTCCTGTTGCAAAGGATCTACGTTTTACACATCACAGATGAGATAGTAGGCTAATGGTGCCAACGTCACCCTCTTCCCACACATGAATTATAATAAATATAATCCCCTAACAATAAAAGATTCGTATTAATTCTATGATCCACGCTTATGGTGCACCACAAACACAAAGGAGGTGGGACCCATAAACTTTTTGCATAGGGGCTTTTCAAAAAGTGTATGCCCACCCCCTTTGTGTCTGTGGAGCACCATAGGCATGGAGCAGAGGATATGAATCCAACAATAAATGCCTTGTTCCTAGGCACTTGTCAAAATACCTACATTTTGAGGCAAGTAAAAAACATGGCTTGCTATATAGGATGAGGATGATGTGGTAAATTAGGTGCACACACAGTGAACCCCTTTGGGTCTGCCATATAGCTGTCACTGCACTTGGGATCCTCTGTAGCAGTATTTCTCATAACGATCACCATGGGCTGACTTTTGGTGTTTATCTGGGTTAAAAGCAATAAAAAACATTCCATTCAAAAAATAAAATAAAATAAAAAAAGAATTTTTCCCAAATCAGTTCAAAGTTCTGGCAAAATTGCCAAATAACGAGGTAAAATAAATTATTCATAAAATGGGTTTTTAGTGATTTGTAATTACATTTTTAACCCTAAATCCGTTATATGATATATTAGGCAATCGAATCCCTCATTTTTGCATAGGATTACTTGCAAGGCGGTATTCCATCGGCTCACAGTACTCTAAACAAAAGAACTGATTTGGGTCATGAGAGAGAGAGAGACCGGTTTCTCTATTTTCTAGATTTTTAGAGTTCAAGTTAAAGTTGAGAGAGAGAGAGAGAGAGAGAGAGAGAGAGAGAGAGAGAGGTTTATCTGTTTTCTAGATTTTTAGAGTTTAGAGGATTTTTGTGGTCAACACGTATCCAAAAAGCTCAACAAACTAAACTGCAAATTGGGTGTGAGAGATTTTAGGATAATATTGACGATGGAATAGAAAAGGGATTGGGTTGCTAAATTTGGTGGGTTTAAGATATTACAGGAATAATAAAAATAGCTTAACCATTAATTACCACTTTTTTTTTTCCAAATTTATCCCTAAAAAAACTGATTTTGAAAATAGTTTTTTTTTAACCTTGTTATTTGGCAATTTTGCCAAAACTTTGAACCGTTTTGGGAAAAATCCCAATAAAAAAGACACCCAAAAAAGTACCAATTTCTTTTTTGCCACATGTCGGAGCTCATGGTGAATGTTACAAGGTTGTTACAAGAAACACCACTGTAGAGGATCCCGAGTATTCCACCTGAAACACCATCAGGCTTTTGAACAAGTATTTGGCGAGAAGATCATCGACCCACAAAAGAATCCACTTATTTTCTCATGGCTGACCGATCTTACAAACCTTCCAGTAGGGAAAGACACTCTCCCTCCTCATGACCTGGTGGTGGAGAATCTTCATGTAAGCCTAAAGAAAGCCAAACAGTCAGAGCAGCAATAATATATTATTATTATGATGATGATGGTGATGATGCGTATTACTTCTTCTACTAAGAGAAGCAGGTATGCTTCATATAAATAATGCAAAAATAAAGCATGTGATATCAGGGTTGAGAGGCGTGTAAGCGTCATGATCACTTCGAAGCTCCGTGGGTGTGGAGTATTGCTAAGCTTGGGTCTAGCCACAAGATTATATGTGGATAGGAGACGATCTCAATTGAAGCAGGACCCCAAGAATGGAAAAAACCAGTAATAGCCTGTTTGGCAGCCACCTGTAATGTAATCATTTCATTTGAGTTTCTTAAGGCATTTATAACCATGAGGTGATGATTTGAAATAAACTAATTCAAATTTATACTGATGTGTTAAGTACAATTTGAAATGAAGTCATCTTAGATTTTTTTATAAAATGAAATGATTAGTCTTATCAAGCACAAATCGGTGCAAATCTTAATGGTTTCATTGCAAAACCACCCCATGGCTACAAAAGCCTGGGAAACTCAAATGAAATGATTGGATTACAGGTGGCTGTCAAACGCAGCCTAAATAATTGCATCCTGTGATATATGCATCAAATCGGTTCAAACGTTAGGCAAAATTTTCAAATAATGAGGTAAAATAAGAACAAAAGTTTGGCAAAATTATTGAATAATGAAGTAAAATAAAATATTATTCAAACTGGATCTGTACGGTAAAATTGTAATAAAAATTAGTTATCATTTATTTTTTGATAAAATAGTTATCTGTCATTATTAATTTAATATGTTTTCTTTTTGTTGGAAACGGTTTTGAAAAACACCAAGATTTTTTCACAGAAATCTGATCGGATGGTTATGTTTAAGCTAAAATAAAAGTGAGACCCAGATGTCATTTAAGGTGGGTTCATATGGGTTTATGTTCACCTCAATGAGGAGAACAACTCCATATGATTAGATGCTCAAAACTGTCAATGGATGAATGAAAAATTGTCTCCAAAAGTGCCGAGTTGATCACTGGTAAAACTGGTAAAAATGTGTAAAATTTGAATAATTCCACATGGACTAGCTCAGAAATTTATGTGTGTTCATATACACTAATAGTAAACATAAGTTTGGGCCCCAAGGGGTACCATTGTTTTGTAGATAGGGGAGGACCTAGCCAACTTGGGCTAGGCCTATATTTAACACACATGCATCAAACCAAACAGGTCCGGGTCGGGTTGAGTTGGGTCAATAAGAAAAATAAATAAATATCATTTTATTTATAATTTTCTTTCTGCATTCTCCCAAAATCGGCAGGGACATGTCTTTTTGAAAAAGTTTATCAGTTTTTTCCATTGTGAGGGTGTGACTATTCGACTATTCGAATAGGTTTTACAAATATGCCCTTTGGAAACACCTGTTACGAATAGACACGTGGCTATTAAGTGACACCTCTTGACACATGCCCATTCCGTATGGGTGTGTAGGTGGCTATTAGATTGCAGCTATTAGTCATTGGTGATTGTACGGAATCAAAGGTTGTGTCCCTACACCTGTTCCGAATAGACACCAAAAACTCTATAAATAATAGGTCCCTCATGCATTTCATATTGATTTTCAAACGAATTTTGGTTAAGGGTTTAGTCTCATAGTGCATTAGTGCAAGAGAGAAAGTACTACACAATTTTGGTTCGCCAATCACACAGATCGTAGTGCTACCTCTGTGTATGCAGATCATTGTATCCTGAGAGATAGACGTCCGACTAATCGTTAGCACCAGTGCGAGGGAAGAATCTGTCTTAAGGACATAGTGTCTAATACTAGCCTTGATCTACTTAAGTGAAGTTTCATCATCCAGATCAAGTATTTCATTTATTTTATTTTAGTAAATTCCGTAGTTTATAGTGTAATGCACATGTATATAGAATACTGAAATAACAATACCGCACCTAACAATTTATCCATAGATATCGCAGAATTAGCACATCCATGCAGGTTTTCTAATAAAAGATTAGACAAGTTTTGCTCCTTAGTGTCCTTACTTAGTGGAGACAATTGGATCCCCTAACACTGTCCATTTATCCATATGAGACACAGAGACTAAGTTCAAGTGACTTTTCTTCAGTTTAAGGAAAAGGCAAAACAATTGTGTCGTATGTGTGTGTTTTGCCACATGGATGAGCTACAGTTGAAAACTTGCCATAAAACAACTCTTTTTAGTGGCCATCACCATGACCAACATTTTGTTATTGTTTTATTATTATTATTATGGATGATTTGCAGCTGAATCATAGGTTGAACATGAGCAAACAAGATGGAGATATTTGTAACTAAAAAATTCTTCTAATGATGACCTTCTGGTGGTCTCAAAATTGTAGAGATCAGTGAAAACTAAAATGAAAGCCAGTATTGGCTCCTGCTATATTTTCTTTATACATTAAAGAAAACCATTCTCTAATGACTCTACTATCAATAAAGTTCTTCCCCTCTGTACTATCATTAACATATATGACACTGGAGTGTCTCATGACACATCAGATATTGACATACAAGTGTCCCATGACATTACTACTGATGTGGCTAGCCAAGTCATCAACATTGGCAAGGTTCTAGAACAGTCTCAACCAATAGTTTTGGGGTAACTTTCGAAGCTCACCTGTACCAAATTAGTGTGAATTAGACTTTGAATCATATGTCATTGGAAATATCTATGAGTCTAGTTTCCAATGCCTTAAATGGTGTGCAAATTGAATTTTTCTATAGGAAATTATGATTGTTTTATTATAAAGTGTTTATGTTGACTGTGGTCAACCCGAGACTGTGAGTTTTGAGATTTTTTGTAACTTTTCCGATTCTAAAGTTTGTCTTTATGTCGTAGAAAGATGTATTTCAAGTTTAGGGTCAAGTATCTTAGTTATTTAAGTCTTTGAATTATATTTTTTTATCCTAAAAATGTAAGGAGTTATTGAGAGTCTATACTCAGAGGTTTATTCCAAGTCTAGTCCTAAAAAAGGGCATAGCTATGTATGGATTTTGCATAGTCTGAATTGATATTTGAATACAATTAGCTTTTGAGTTTTGAAGAAGAATTTCTTCTACAACTCTTATTCATTTGGTGGACTTTCGGATTGGTGTCGAGTTTTACTCTATATCTCTTGATAGTTTCCTTAGAGTGGTGATATTTGTATCTCTTTGGTTGCTCCTTGAATGGTGAACGTATTTATCTTGCTCTGTATATCTTTGGTGGATTCCTTAAAGTGGTGAGCTTATCTATCCGTGTGTGTGTGTTCTTGGTGAATCTTCTTCGATAATCTTTAAAGAATACCCTTCGTGGAAGGCTCTACTTTGTTCTCTTTCTTCTTCGATAATCTTTGAAGATTACCCTTCTATTGTGTGTGCTTGTGTTCCATAGCACTGAGGAACAACTTGAGTATAAAATCTTGTTTTGTATTTTGCCTAGCCATCCAGATCCCGGTATCAAGATAGATATTTTAGAAAATCTCTAAAGTTGTTTCCCATATAGCCTCTTAGATGGTGCTCGTCTACAAGTTCTTTCGTGGTCTCCATCTTTACGTCCATAGTCAAGCTATGGAGGTTGGCAATGGAGATCCTTGTCTTCTCAGAGCTTAGGGTTACTCTATGAACAAGACTCTTGTACAAGCCATTGCTTAGATTTTAACTAACATCTACAGATGTTATTTTAGACAATTCTTGTAAGCACATTATATATAACTTGAGCCTCCAATTAAGCTCATTTAGCTAATTAGTAAGCTCAAACCAAGTTGCACTATATACATATAACTTTGGCTCAGCTCATTACTGGCCAAGCTTTGAGCTAACTCAGTTCATTAACAGCCCTACACACACAAAGCACATTATGAAAGATTACATGGCAAGAGAGAGTACATTATGAAGATTGCTTAGTAAAGAGAGTGCATTATAATTAGGGATGCAAATGAGTTGGATTCGATGCGGATATTATTATATTTGTATTCTATCCATATTTGGATCATTTATAATTGGATAGTTTTTAAACAAATTGGATGCATATAGGTTCATATTTTCTTTAAATGGACACGAATATGAACCAAATACGTATAATAATCGGATATTTGCATCCCTAATTATAATAGGTAATAAAACTTAGTACATCACCAAGCAAATAAGAAAGTAGCAAGCACAAAGTGCAAAGGAAAGAAGTTAATACCACCACTACAAGACTACCTATGCTGGCTCACAGCTCTCTTCTCTTGTTTGTCTGAGTATTTGCTAGTCTCGTTTGAGACTACCTCTATTGGAAAGTAAAGACCAAAGGTGTGTCATAAATTCTCCACCTTTAATCAATTGCTTTGCATGGGTAGTTGCATCATTTGGAGTAAGAGAAATAACATCATCTCTAACCAAAACTCTGCCAAAATTTTCCATATCTTCTCTTCATCTTTTTTTTTTTTTTTTTTTTTGCATCAGTTGCCTTCCAAGCATAACACCCTTAATGCTTTCTGCTATAAAGATAGGATTGGCTTCACCTTTCACTATCATTAGATCCATTTTCTTGTATATCTAGGTTTTATTTATTTATTATTATTATTTTATTTTTTTGACAGGCATGGCTTGAGGATTTCATTGACTTCTTCCACTATTGGTCAAAAATGAATTGTGTAACATAGGAATGATCAGGTAACAGTGATGGAGCACTAAACCACCAAATCAGTACAATAGTTAGATAAGCTAATTGCAATCTGGAAATTGTGGTAAATTTGTTTATCCCAGTCTTGATGGAGAAGGTGCAATCTCATAGATAGTGGTGGCGATGTGCCAAATCAAAATTATGTGATTTACCAAAAAAAAAAAATCAAAATTATGTGTGTGTGGGGGGGGAGGGTGGATGACTCAAAAGTTACATGCCCAAGAGAGGTGACAATGTACCTTGTTTCTCCTTAATGAAGCTTTCTCATTTGACAACTACCGCCCATTATCCTATAGAGACCGAAGAACTGCTTTCTTCACATCCCCATGCAATTTGTTCCGATAAATTGCACAACCTTTTATAAGCCTATTTACAACTTCGTAAGGGAGAAACTTGTTTCACGGTTTAGGAGGTGGACAATGGACATCAAAAAGAAGGCAAAAGAAGTGAATACTAATGTAACACCTCGTGTTGCACTAAAGGGGTAAAATCATAATTTTACCTATAAGGGTAAAATTTTCCTTTCAAATGTTTATACAGATCTTAGAGTGGTTTAAAATTCTATTTGATCAATTTAGAAGTATAGAACCCATATTGGACTTAAAATTATTCAAGTTCAGAAGTTTTTCCTTACTAAGTAATTGGAAAAACTTCCGGGGCCCACTGAGACTAATCCCGAGTAAACTAGAGTATGAGACATACCTTGTTAGAAGTTTCATTGAGTCTTCTTTCTAACGCGACAAACGGTTCCCAATTCTGAGTTTTTTAGATAAAGTTATGGCCATTTTCCCTACAACGGGTTTTGTTGAAAAAAATTGGGGAGTCTCGGGTCTCTCAGGCCGAGGGCTCACCAATTGAGGTAAGCGCTTGCTAAGGGGGGTCCAGAGGGCTTGCCTATTAAGGTGAGGGCTAGGGGTCCTGAAAACCAAAAAATAAAAAATTAGAAAAAAAAAAATCAAAAATTTTGATTTTTTGATGTGACACTTGCCCATTGGTCCCATTAACATGTGAAATCTCACATTGGGTAAGTTATAATCCTACTAACACCTCAATTAGGTCATTTTCCTCATTAGAACAAAGAGGGAAATAGTTAGAAAAGATTGGAAGCTAGTGTGGGATTTCTTCCCTAATTTGGTAAGTTTCACTTCCAACCATGGAAATTCTTTTAGAATAGCTTATTTTTCTACTAAAACTTCTTAGTTTCATTCACTTAATGTTAGATTTGCTCTAATATTGTAGATCAAGGTGATTTAAGGAGATAAAGTGAAGGCTCCATTGTCTAGAAGCTTTCGGATTAAGCTTGGTAAGAATATCTAGCTTACTATGGATTTTATGAAATATATTCCTCTTTGATCTTTGAAATTTGTGATTGAATCCTTTGGAATCTCTAGAAAATCCTTAGTCAATCCTTTTAATATGGTTTAATTCTTGGATTAAACTCTTTTGTAAGGAAATCTTGCATATTATGGATGATGTGATGTATTCTCCTTTTTTATTCTCTTAGATCTTTATGTTGTGATTATAGAAACTCTTTAGAATCTCTAAAAATAGATGAAAACCTATGCTTTAAGCCATTGAAACTTGTGAGTATTGGAATATAAGCTTCTCTAATAAGTAGACTTTTCTTACTATAGGTGATTTGATGTGAACCCCTATTTGGATTTCAAATTATGTGATGTTAAACCATGTAAACCTTTGAAATGTTTGAAAATCTTTGAATCCAATCCTTTGAATCATCTTAGATCTATGAATTTCAGTTTATTTATAAGCTTTCATGCTCCATACGCTTGGAATGATTATCTTCTCATTGAAATCTCTAGAAATTCTGTAGACCTATGATTTAGATCATTGATTTTTATTTTCTTTTTAGACCTACACCTATTTTGTAAAAGATAATTGATCTTAAACAATGTGTGGACTGATTTCCTTTAAGAAATTATTTAGAACATGTGAAATCTAAATTTTTCTTATGTGAATCTTTGAAAATTTGTGTGAAGTTGTGAATCCTTCAAAATCTATTTTATTCATGATCAATTTAAAAGGTAATCTTGCCTAGTCTTTTGTTCGGAACACTAAGAAGGTTATTGGCTGATCTATATGATTTGATTCATTGGAATACATGTGAAATTTCTATGTAAATAGATTGAACTCATTGATTCTATTGAACTCTATGCCCCCTATGTGATTTTGTGTACCATGTGAACCTCTAAATCTTATATCATGTTTGAATCATTGATTCTATGAGAAATCTTAGTAAATCATTATGACTCCAGACTTATGAGTATTGAATTATACATTAACATTGAATCTAAGTGAACCATGTGCCTTTAACATAATTGATTTATGAAAATATAATGCTTATGATTGCTTTATATATTATAGAAACATTCCGAATATTGAAACTCGTGGACCCTCAGACTTATCGATGTGAACCTCTTTTTGGACTTTGAACCTTTGACCTATTTTAGGCCCCGTCATAGGGCTAAGTGTAACCATTGATTATATGGGTCTTGACACCGGGCTAAGTGTGTCCTTGACTATTTGGGCCTACTCACAAGGCTAAGTGTGAGAAAGTACTTCG
>JAOXJP010234841.1:0-10100 GCA_025762735.1 Platanus orientalis
TAGCATCCAACCCTCACACCCTTGAAAAGGGTGACAAATGGTGTTGTCTCAAAGGGCATCTCCCATACCCCCTTCCACCTCACCAATCCATGTCAAACAAACACAAACTCATCCCCACCATCCATCTCATTGTAGCCAACCTAATCTCAGTCCTCCACCTTATTCCCACATGTTTTAATCCTAGCCCTCCACCCATTAGGTTTTAGATTAAATCCTAGCCCTACACTAAACTTAAGATAAGGATCATCTTAGCCCTTGATCCCCTTGATCTCTATCCCATTTTCTACCCTTAGATCAACCAATTTTTATAGCCTCAAATTCGTGGTGAACAAAGTTGGCAACACAAAACCCTAAACCAAAAGAGGAAGAAGAAGAATAAGAGAAAAAACTTGGATCTCCTACAACCCTTGGTAAGGTAAGCCTAACTCCTGCTTCTTTTCATGTTCTATACTTCAATCCATGTCAAATAGCAACTGTTATGCTATCCAATTTATATTTGAGCTTTACTCAAAATCGGGTACAAGGTAGAGATTCAACAACCTCTATCTTGCTCTTATTTTCAATCAGTTTTATTGCCAAATTTTGTTTGATTTTTTTGTAAGGCCTCTTGAGCCAAATTTTGACTATGTTGTAATATACATATAGAGGTAGTTTTGTATTTAATTTTGTAATTTTTTTATGCTGTGGAAGGCCTTCAAATGGCCCCCCAAATAGACCCCAAAAAATGGGTCTTTTCAGACCCAATTTTGGGGAATATTGATCTGAGCTAAAATTTTTATATGTTGTTTATATATGTACTGCCTGCTAGCATGCCAAATTTTAGAATTTTTTACGACCCCTAAGGGGCCCAAATGGCTAAAAAAGGGTTGCTAGATTTTGGTCCCAGGCGTTGGGAAACCTGGCATATGAAAATCAGGATTTAGACCAAGTATAGGCTTATCATATATTTTTTGAAATATCTCTCTCTCAAATTTTCAAATTGACCAACCACACCCAAATCTGAATTTTCTGGAGAGAGATATGCTCTCCGGAGTGCGACTATCCAAATCCTAAACAACAGACATTGACAGCTTAAACAGGCGTCAGTTTGAAAAAAAAAGGTTAAGCAAGCATAGTCTTATTATATATGGTTGGGAAGATCTTTTTTTTAGCTTTTTGAATTGACTCACCACACTCAATTCCGAATTTTGTCGAGAGAGATATGCCTCCCAGAGTATAAAGTATCCAAACCCAACACCTGATTTTTCATCAGTTAAAACTTAGGTGTTGACAGGAAATGTAGGCATTGGAGAAATTTATGTGTTGGGATCTAGGACCCACCCTAGTGAACCCTGACCTTTTCTAAAGCCTATACATATGCAATTAACACCTCAAGATTCATCCACATGCTTAGGCACCTCTTAAGGCTTTGTTTATAGGCATTAGGATGAATTTCAGGTGTTAGACCCGTGAAAGTCAAATGAAACCCAACTTCAAACCAATCCATTCGTTAGACATACTTTAGGATACATTCATTACAAATACCTCTTTCAACTTTCCTAATTATTATAGTACGGTTAATTATACACTTGTAATTTCCAAGTGTATTAGATACTCGAACTTTACCTAGGAGACAATGCTTGAGTAGTGGTTGTTACTTTAGCGCTACCAGGTTGAGTCGACCTACCCTTCACTACATTTCAACCCGTCCCAACCTTTTATGGTCTTCACCTTACCTTAGGGTCATGTCGTAATGGTTCGTGACCCAAAGACCCTGAGACTTGGCCATAGCCCAGTTAGGTTCTCAAAACCATGTAAATTGGTACAACATAGTCTTGACCTCCATTTAGCTAACTTATCTACATTTTGCAGTGGTGCGGAGTACTCTGTAAGTATATAAATAATCTAAAATAAATCTACCTTACATCACTCTCATAGTCAGACGTACTTGACTACCGAGATTGACACACATAACAAACCCCTAGACCTATATACAATTTGATCCCGATAAAACCCTAAGATCACACTGAACCATAAGATCAGGTATGTAGGCAACTTAGGACTATGTCTCAGGTACAACTGTAATGATCACACCACGGGGATGGTTCAGACTAATAACTTTATATATAACAAGCATGAACTTCAGCAAAATTTAAAACATGTGTGAATGAGAGAAGCTGCCTTGAAAAGGCTTATATTTGGGGTGCCTAACACCTTTCCCAATGCAACTAATCAACTTACCCTAAATCTCAGGAACTCAGACTAGTATAAAGAGTAAAACCCCTAGACCCCTAGGTCTAGACTTCTCCTTTTCTCTCGAAGATGAGAACCGATGTTCAACTCCATCGGTTAACCCCGAGTTGGTGGTGACTCTAAGAAAAGCCTAACCCTCCTATAAAGGGGTTAGTGACCTCTCACACACCAGCATCATGCGCCGAAGAGTGGGCCAAGAAACCACGAGCGGGCGGGGGACACCGAACCCCTCCCGAACACTGATGTCCACACTACTGTTAAGAGTTCTATATTATTGTAAGTCTACAAACTATTTAAAATCAAGGAAGAAATAATATTTTCCTTAAGACTTTGGAGGTCTGATCCTCTCAAAGAGATCACTTCTTGTCCCTTTTTTCTGTTTATTTCTTTATTATTGTTATTTACAGAAATAGGGTTCTATCATCTTAGTATCAGAGTGGTGTTCCTAGTAATTGTCACTCACACAATTTCAAAAAAAAGCATGGCATCACTAATCTCAAAAACTATTCTATGTCCTTGGGAAAATAAAGAATGACATCAACGGATGACCAAACCTTATAAGCAAGGATGATGTAAAGCTAGAGGTGATGGATGCAAAAATTGATTCCCTAAAAACCATGTTTGAGAAATTTCTCTTGTAAAAGAAGCCTATGTCAGAGCCAATCGTCACTCATGATAAACTAGATCCTGCATCAAGATCTACCAACATCCCTTGGGATTGATACAAACGAGACACCATAACTTTCCACAATTGTTGTATCAATGAAGGAGATAACCAAGGAGGTGAAGGATAGTATGACAAAGATTAAAAAAAATTCTCATATAAAAATAGAGTTTCTGCAATGGGATAGTATGGATCCAATTGGCTGGGTGTCTAAAGCAGAATGATATTTTCAATATCATCAAACTGTAGAAGACCATAGGGTTGCAATCACCTCAATAAATCTTAAAGGTGATGTTATTCAATGGTATGATTGGTTTGAGGCAAGTTCACTCAAAGTTCTAACTTGAAGAGAATTTGTGGATGCATCAATGGTGTGGTTTGACCCTATAGGGTATGAAGATGTGCATGGTGAATTAACAGAAATATAGAAAATGAGGACTGTCTTAAAGTATCAAGGCCATTTTGAATGACTTCTAACTAGGCCTGAGATTGGTTAGAGCCTCAATTACTGGGGATGTTTGTAGTAGGACTTCGTCCAAACATTATATGGGAAGTCAAGATGTACAAGCATCGCACTATGTTGGTGGCTATCTCTTATGCTCACTTACAAAAGGAAAAATTTAACAAAGATAGTCAACGAGTGTACAACTAATAGTCACAACTCTGAATCGTCTTGAGAAAGTCCAATAAATGTTAGTGATAGTAATGCACTGATGAAACAACTAACACATGAGGAACTCAAGGAACGAACAACAAAAAGGCTATGTTGGCATTGTGATGAAAAGTGGAAAAGGGGTCATCATTGTAAACAAATGCGACTTTGATGATTAAACATGCACACGACCTTAATGAAGAAGATGAAAACAATGGTGAATCAAATTCAGAGGAGATCGATCAGGAAGGTAATGATGATACTATGAGAGTCCGAGGATATATTAGAACTCATTTTTTGACTATTTTAATTGAATCAGGTAGTACTAATAATTTTGTGTTGTTAAGATTTCCAAAAAATTCTCTTATCTTGTTGAGTAATCTGATAAATTTGAGGTTAAAGTAGCAGATGCTAGATCCTTAACCAACATCTATCGGGAAATGTCCTAATGTGAAGATCTCTATACAAAATTAGGAATTTGCCACTGATTTATTTTTATGACCATTGTACGGGTGTAAGTTGGTATTAGGGGCTCAATGGTTACATACTTTGGTGGATAATACCTGAAATGTTTTAACACTTCTTATGCAATTTTTGTTAAATGGGAAGAAGATGACTACTAAAAGAAAATATGGTAGTGTAACCATGATTAGTAACCACCAAATGGAGCAGATTCTTCGAAAGGAATGTGATAATTTTCTTATGTAATTAAGATGGCTAGAGTGTTCAAAGTCTTCTCATGTAGAATTAGAAGTTTTAAAGCCACATTTATTAGAGTTCTTTGATGTTTTCGAGGAGCCTAAGGGATTAGCACCCCATCGCTCCCATGATCATGACATTCCCTTGCTTCCATGTAGTGGCCCTACAAATGTCTGGCCTTATCATTATCCTTATATCTGAAAGACTGAGATTGAGAAGATAACTAAAAAGATTCCTAAAGTAGGGTTATTCGGCCTAGTGTTAGTCCACACTCGTCCCTAGTGCTCCTTGTTTAAAAGAAGGATGGAATATGGCGTATGTGCATTGATTATCAAGTTTTAAATTGGATCATTGTCAAAGATAAATATCATATTTCGATTGTGGATGAACTGTTTGACGATCTCAGAGGTGCCCAATATTTCTCTAAGTTGGATCTTCACTTAGGATATCACTAGATTTGTATTCATGAAGAGGACATCCCAAAGACTACATTCCAGACCCATGATGGCCACAATGAATTTTTGGTGATGCCCTTTGGATTAATAAATGCCCCGTCAATATTTCAGAACCTTATAAATGATATCTTTCGTCATTTACTCTATAAGTTTGTTTTGGTATTTTTTATAATATCCTTATATTTAGTTCATCATTGGAGGATCATTTACATCATCTTCATGTAACTCTCATCCTTATGTGGGAGCTTTATTTTTGTTAAAAAAATCAAAATGTAGTTTCAAAAAATCCAAAGTCAAGAACCTAGGCCATATTATTTCCAACGAGGGAGTGGCAGTAGATCCCTCAAAGATCAAGGCTATGGAGGAATGTCCTACACCAAAAATAATTAAGGCATTATGAGATTTTCTTAGATTGACTAGTTACTATTGCAAGTTTGTGAAGGACTATAGCAATCAATTCTCCATTAATAACCTTATTACCGAAAGATACATTTAAATAGGGGGTAGAAGCTAAAGAAGCATTTGGAATGCTAAAGAAAACAATGTCAACCACTTTGTACTTACATTACTCGACTTTAACAGGGTATTCATGTTAGAATGTGATGCCTTTGGAATAGAAATTTGAGGAGTGCTGATATAGGAGGATCGCCCTTTAATCTTCACTAGCAAGAAATTGTCACCCTTGCACCAACAATGATCTATATATGACAAGGAGATGATGGCTATAGTTCATGTAGTTAAAAAATGGAGACCATACCTCATTGGTCGTCATTTTCAAATATGGATTGGTCACAAAAGTTTGAAGTATATATTGGAGCAATGGATTTCTTCTATGGAACAACAAAGATGGGTCTCCAAGTTGCTAGGTTATGATTATGAGATTATCTACAAAAATGGTGTTGATAATGTGGTAGCAGATGCTTTGTCCAATATTCCAAAATAGGTTTAACTAGTCACTATATCCAGGTTGCTATGTAATGATCTAGAATAAATCAAGAAAGAGTGTTTAGATGATTCCACAACATAGAGCCTTATTCAAAAGCTACAACAAGATCCTACTAGCACTCGTCACTATACATGGGATGAATATATTTGAGACACAAGTGATAAATTATATTGATTGCCAAGTCTGCCCAAAAACTCACATTACTTCAGGAGTTACATTCCTTTGCATCTGTTGGTCACTTCGGATTTCTTCGCACATATAAACTACATATTTCATGTGTATTTTATTGGTACAGAATGAAAAATGAGGTTAAGCACTTTGTGGAAGAATATGATGTGTGTTAGTGAAATAAGGGTGAGACAATAGCCAGTCTAGGCCTACTTCAGTTATTGCATATTCCAACTCAGGTTTAGACAAACATCTCTGTAGATTTTATGGATGGCCTACCAATCTCACATAAGAAGAATGCAATTTTTGTGATTTTAGATTGTCTTACTAAATATGCACACTTCTATCCATTATCACATCCCTATACTACAACTATTGTTGCTCAAGTCTTCTTTGATAACATCTTCAAATTATATGGCATGCTGAGTTTTATTGTTAATAATAGGGACCCCATCTTTACAAGTAACTTTTGACAAGAGATTTTTCTCTTACAAGGAACTTGGTTGAATATGAGCACTGCTTATCATCCTTAGATTGATGGGAAAATTGAAGTGGTTAACCAATGCTTGGAGAATTATTTAAAGTGCTATATAGGAGAATAACCAAAAGAATGGGTTTGTTGTCTTCCATGGGAAGAGTGGTGGTGTAACACTGCTTATCACTCAACAACCAATAAAACACCATTTGAGGTAGTGTATGAACGAGCTTCCATTTTCATCACTTCATATTCACATGACTCCTCATTTGTGCACCAATTTTATTGCAATCTAAGAGATAGAGCCCGTGTTCTTTGGCTCCTCAAAGACAACTTACATGAGGCACAAGCTCGTATGAAGTAATAAATAGACAAATATCATATTGAACGAGAATTTCAAGTTGGTGATTTGGTTTTTCTGTGTCTACAACCCTATCAGCAAACTTCCATCAGTGGTTGGGCTTCAATGAAACCATTTCCTTAGTTTTATGGACCTTTCAAGGTTATGGAGTGAACGTGAGCTGTTGCTTATCGATTGGATCTTTCAATCGAGTAAAAAATACATCTGGTATTCCATGTCTCATGCCTCTAAAAGAAATTAGGAAATCATATTATTGCTCAAAGTCAATTGCCTAGCGTGTTGTCTAATGGGGAAGTGAAAATTTAGCCATGTGCAATTTTAGATCGAAAATTTGTGAAGCAGCATTATAGGGCAATAACTGAGGTTCTTGCAATGGACAAATCTACCCATTGAAGATGTCACATGAGAGCCCTATTAGACATTGTAGGAGAAATTCCTAGAGTTCATCGCTGAGCAACCTTGAAGACAAGGTTGATTTTAAGGGCGGGAGAATGATACGACCGCTTACCAACTTCCTCCCCTCCTTCCTTTTCTATTTCTATTTATGAACTATTTCTCTTTATGCTATTCCTATTTAGGTAGAATGTGTCTGTTATGGGATGTTGTGGTTGTCGTGTGAGTTGTTTTATCTTTCTTGTCATTACCTTTTCTACTGCTAAGAGGGTTATATTATTGTAAGAAGTCTATGGACTATTTGAAATCAATGAAGAAATAATATTTGTCTTAAGGCTTTGGAGGTCTAATCCCCTCGAAGAGATCACTACATTTCCCTCTTTTCTGTTTATTTCTTTATTTTTGCAATTGATTCAACTAGGATTCTATCACACACACAGTATTAATTGTTTTCACACCTTTGATTTAATTAGTTATATAGGTAATTAATCTTCAAGTATAATTCTATTGAAAATTTTCTAATGAAGCAATTTTAGTTTTACAAGGTACTACATATACTGGTATCTATAAATGATAGTATAACTCTTAGAATTAAAAATGATCCCCAATTTAGATTATGCAAGATGTTATGTAAACATCAGTACCAATCTCCATAGCACATAATATAATAAAACACATTAGATTGTACTACAACTTATGCCAGAATGAATTTACTGTAAATAATGATGCTTCAATTAGGTTTCCGTAGCAATTTCTTGGAACTTGGTTGAAGAACATGTAAAACCAATATCAGTAGCAGTAGGTATCAATGAAAACAATAGCATTAGGGGTAGCATAAGTACATATGAAACAAAGATGAGAAGAAGATCGAGTCACGTCAGTCGGTGCTGCCCTTAATTCCAATCTTCCCCTATTGGATTCATTCTGATGGTTTACAAGGTTGGAAATAAAAAGTCTCATCTCAATATGAGCACCTATCAATCCAAGATCTGAACCACAACACCTCCACATCTTTTTTGAAACAAGGAAAAAAAAATGATAATGTAAAATATGAGGAAGAAGATGGGGAAGGCTTACAGGGTAATATCTTTTTTCATATTCGTATTTCATTGTCTATCCATACAGAGGTCATTGCAATTCATGGAGAGGCAATTGTCTCTCACGTACACATGAGGCACACATGGCATGACATATACAATTGGAAGGCTTTTTAAAGATTCAAAACTGGATTTTGTGTACGTAGATACGTTATACAATATATATTATATCTATTTAAGAGTGAGTATTGCGATTTATTGTCTTTCCTTTATGGGTTTACCCAAAAGCAAAAGGCAAAAGCAAAGGGGAGGACCAAACATCTCATATTGTCTTTCCTTTACGGTGGATGCATACACACAGCTTATTCTTGCTTTATTTTCTACTTTGTGTTTTACTATTTGGGGAGCTGTTCTACACAGGGATTTTCCTAGTTGTTCATTTGTAGACTTCCAACGCTTTGTAGAGCATAGGAAGGTTGTCGGTGTCGGCGTATCCCCAAGATCGAGGTGGATGTCAAACCAAGTTACTATATGGAAAGAGCCTAGTGAATCCACTCTAAGGGCAGTGGATTACTCTAAGAGCACCAACGATATTCCAACCCTTTTTTCTGTTTCATATTTATGTGTTTCTTCGAACACTTTTTCGACACCAGCTTATACTTTTGATATAAATCATACGAATTGTAACTCTTTCTTCTAAAATCTAACTGATATGAGGTTTACATAAATTAGATTTATATTGAGATTATATCTATGAATATCATGAAGATTTTGGAATTACTCATCCTGTAATTTGTAGTCGATTATATGAAGAAAATCTTATATGTGAATTGTGAAATTCCTTTTGTGGGAACTCATAATCACTTTATAATGAGTAAAATTTCAACATGTCATACCACAGATTCTCCACTAAAAGATTGAATCAAATCAGTTAAGTTTTCAATCATGTATGAAATCCTATTGTGTCTCACATGGAGAAATCTTTTTGCAAAAGGAAAGTTCCACAGATACTCACTAAAAAGGGAAAAATTATGAATTACTAGAAAAGAAAATAATATAAAATGCCAACATAAAGAAAATTGAAATTTCTGTTTCAGCTTAAACCAACCTCAAAGTCTGAAGAAATTACACATTCAGGTCATATACAATGCCCTTGGAAAACCACTAAAATTATATAATAGGGCTTAAAAGTCACCTTTTTTTAACTATAAAGCTTATACGTTACACTTTAGACTGTCAAAATTACAAAAATGAGACTTGTATAATGCCTTATAAATCACAAAAATTACAAATAGATGAAACACCTCAAGATGCTAATGTCTTTCCCAAAATTAAAATTTAGATGTTGGTTGTCTGGAGGAGGTGATCCATGTGCGTTGGAGAGGATGTTCAGAAGTTGATCTTCAAGATTAATTTGCCTTCATTATTCGCTTGTGTAAGGAAAAGGTCCGTTATGATCATTAGCCATATCGGATCAAAGAAACCAGAAAGTCTCTGCATAAGCCTGGAATAGTCATGCAATGTTGTTCACCAAGTCTAGAGTTTCTTCATCTGCCGTTTTCCTTAAACGTTCAGTAGCTTTATCAACCTGCAAAGGATCATCAATGGGGATTACATAAAAAGATCATTTTAAGATAAATGAGCTCAAGTTAGTAAATCAATATAAGTTACCTCCTTATCCCAATTTGTTCTGGCAGTTAAGATAATTAGTGTTACTGTCTGGAGAAAAACTCCAAATATCATTCCCCACCAAATCCCCTGAAGAGAAACATGTAACTCAAGCCATCAGAGAAGGATGTTCCATATAGCATTATCAACAGGTTTGAAAAGAGGTGCATAACACATTATGCATCCTAGGCAGATTCATTGCCTACACCAATGGTTCTCAGGCTAACCTGTTGTGAATTGATCAAACCAATTTCCAAAACTGCAGATCTCAATATCCAGTGAAGTGGAGAGAGAGAGAGATAGAGAGAGAGAGAGAGAGAGAGAGAGAGAGTCCTTACAGATACTCCTAG
>JAOXJP010234842.1:0-10100 GCA_025762735.1 Platanus orientalis
TCCATTAAAGTTCTCAGATATGATAATGGGGGAGAGTACATATCATCTCAGTTGCAAAAGTACTTGACAGAATGTGGTATCATACACCAAACATCATGTTTTCACAGCCTTCAACAGAATAGTGTCGCTGAACGGAAAAACCACCACCTATTGGAAGTAACGCGAGCACTTTTATTTGGTATGAACATCTCAAAAACTTTTTGGTTTGAAGCCCTTTTTACCCTAACTTATATGGTAAATCGCATGCCTTCTAAGGCATTTCAACTTAAATCACCCATTATTGTCTTTTGTCCTGATAATCATTTATTTCTTGTGCCTCCCAAAGTGTTTGGATGTGTTTGTTATGTTCATATACATAAAGGAGATTGGTTAAAATTGAATCCGTGTGTAGAAAAATGTATATTTTTGGACTATCCATCTGCTCAAAAGGGTTACAAGTGCTACAACCTAGGAACTAGTAAAAAGTTTGTCTCGATGGATGTTCCATTTTTTTAATCTATTCCATTTTTCTCTTGTTCCACCACCTCTCTTTAAGGAGAGAGTTTGAGTCATGAAAAGAGGTATTAGTGTTTGCTTTTAGTGCTCCCACTTTCTCCTACTCTAGTTTATCCATTCTCCTTTAACATACCAACTCCAGACAATGGGAAATATCTACTTGTTTATACAAGGAAGAATGACACAACAACCGATCCACCCCTAGTTGCCTCTTTGGATCTAGGTAATTCTCTAGCTCATATTCTTCCAGTTCCCTTTGATAATGATATTCATTCTGCAAATGATGATGATCTTTTCAGAGCACTTTGCAAAGGAAAGAGATCTTGTATTAACCATCCTGTCTTTAACTTTATATCCTATAAGACCTTTAATCTTGTATATCGTACTTTTGTTGGATCTGTATCTTTTGTAAAGGTCCCTTCTAGTTTGAAAAAGGCAATCTCTTAAAGTTAGTGGCGAAATGCAATGTGTGAGGAGATGATAACACTGGAGAAAAATGGGACATAGAAACTTGTGGACCTTGCAATAGGAAAGCAACCAGTAGGATGCAAGTGGGTTTATACTGTTAAATACAAAGCAGATGGATCCATTGATATGTATAAATCAAGATTGATAGCAAAGGGATTCACTCAGACATATGGTATTGATTACCAAGAGACCTTTGCTCTAGTAGCCAAGATGAACTTCATCCGAGTGTTATTATCTATTACAGCCAACAACGAATGACCACTTTGGCAACTAAATGTGAAGAATGCATTTCTTCATGGTGATTTACATGAAAAAGTGTATATGATGCTACCTTTAGGCTTCAAGATTCTAGGAAGTGAAGGTAAGGTGTGCAAAATAAGGAAGGCATTGTATGGACTCAAACAATCATCAAGGACATGGTTTGAGAGATTCAGTGGTAGTTTAACCAATATGGGTTACAGGCAATCCCAAGCGGATCATACTTTATTTGTCAAACACTCCTTGAAAGGAACTAAAACAATCATTGTATATGTGGATGACATAATAGTCACAGGAGATGACTTAGAGGAAATACACCAACTAAAGGCTCATTTGAGCACTGAGTTTGAAGTAAAGGATCTGGGCACACTTCGTTATTTCCTAGTCTTGAGGTTTCTCGTTGTAAGAAAGACATGTCCATATCTTAGAGAAAGTATGTTTTGGACTTACTTACTGAGATAGGCTTATTAGGGGCACGACCAGTAGAAACCCTTATTGAAGTTAATCATGGGTTGAATGATCAAGATAGAAGACCATTGATAGATGCTAGACGATATCAACGGTTTATTGGAAAGCTTATTTATGTCGCACTCACAATACCAGATATAACTTTTGCTATTGAAGTTTTTAGTCAGTTCATGCATGCACCATAAACAACACATTTAAAAGCTATCTTTCATATTTTGAGGTATCTAAAATCTGCTCCAGGAAGGGGGTTGTTATTTTCAAACAATGGTCATGTGAAAGTTGAGGTGTATACAGATGTGAACTAGGTATGATCAGTCACAGATAGACACTCAATCTCCTGTTACTGTTCATTTGTAGGTGAAAATCTTGTAACATGGAGAGACAAGAAACAATCAATAGTTTCCAAGTCGAGTGTTGAAGCAAAATATAGATTAATGGCACATGGGATTTGTGAAGCCTTTTAGTTGAAGCTTTTATTGCATGAGATTGGCCTTAAGGTACAAACCCCGATGAGCTTATATTGTGATAACAAGTTAGCCATTAGTATCTCTCACAATACTATACAATATGACCAGACCAAGCGCATAGAAGTAAACCAAAGAAAATGCTATGCGGACTGATTTGCACTCCTTTTGTTACTACGAATCAATAGCTAGCAGATGTGCTAACTAAAGGTGTCACCAAAGCACGGCTCCATGATATCATCAGCAAGTTGGGTATGTTTGACATTTATGCTCCAACTTGAGGGGGAGTGTTGAAGTATTCGGGGACTTATATGTAATAAGGGTACTATATACCCGTATACCTTTGGTATACCATATGTAATATATACCAATACTCTTTTTGAGATAAATACAAACTATGTATGAGATAATAGATCCATACGGTTAATCCAAACTCATCTCTTTTCTCTTGTTTCTTCTTCTTCTTCTTTTTATCTTTCTTTAAGTTACCTTTCTAACGACCAAAATTACACAAATCCGAGGTAATTTGGGAAAGATATGACCAAATTACTAAGGGGATGTCAATAAAAATGGGAATAGTGTTTTTCTTAGAAATTCTTAAGTTTTAGTAGTTTAGACTTTAGGAAATTTTATGTTTTTAGAAAGTCTAGGAATTAAGAAAACTTGTGCATCAAGTTATTAATGTTTTTAGAAAGTTTTATGTTTTAAAAAACTTGGCTAGCAAATTTAGATTTTTATAAAGTTTTTTATTTTAGCAAGTCTCTACTTGTTTAAGATTGTAAGACTATTTAAAGCCAACCCCTCCCCCATAATTTTATAGTGAAGAATAAACAAGTCTTTGAAGATTTGGGTGTTCTGAAGGTGTGGCTGTAGCCATGTTTTCCTCTTCAAGGGTTGATGCCATTTCCTAGGCTCCCCTCTTCTCTCCATGTGGGTTGTAGCACTTTAGTGCACTTGTAAGTATCCACCTCACCTTCCCTCTTTCTCCAAGGCATCTTTCTTATTTTCTTCTCTTTCTACTTTTCTCTTAGTTCTTATTCTCCTCTCTTTCTCTCCATTTTTTCTTCTTCTTGAAACCTCCATTAATGAACCTTCATGCTTTTATGAAATTATTTAATTTGACCCATCAAATCTTATTAGAATTTCATGAAATTTTAATTGTAGAATCTTGGAACACATCAGAAAAAGTTATAATAATTTTAGAATTTTCTGAAGTGTCAGAGGGATATTTTGGTAATTTTCTGATTTTCTGTCCAAAAATTATAAAAATACCATTTTGAGATCTTTTCTTCTATTTTCTCATCTTTTTCTGTTCTTTTGTATCCTAACCTCTTTTTTTTAAAATTTTATTTTCTGATATCTTGGCTATTTGTGAATTTAAATTCAATTCTTGATTTATTTTTCTTCCAAATACTTTATTTTAAATTATTTGAGGCTTTAAAAAATTATCCTACATCAATTTTTGGTATCTTCTCCCTTTGTACTGCATCAAGATGGGCTGGTGCAGAATGGGTGATCTGCTATACAATGAAACCCAATGAGAGAAGAGTCCAAAGATATACACAAGCATAAGAAGAGATGTATAAGGTAGCATAATAAAGAATAAATATAGAGAGAATATGATAGTGTGACTCAAGAAGTGAAATTCTCATACGTGGATGTGTTATTACTCTTCCTGAAACTGATGGACAGAATTAACATAAGTTTGGATCGAAATGGAATGAAGATTCAGCATGAAACTCTTTTGTAAAAATGTCAGCTAATTGATTTGTGAACAACTTTAATTACTAGCCTGTCATTTACAATCAGGTCCCAAACAAATTTAGTCAACTTCAATGTATTTTTTATGGGTGTGGAAGATGGGGTTGGCAACCATGTTGATGGCACTAAAATTGTCACAATAGAGATTAAGTGGGAGTTGAAGAGACACTCAAAGATCAAGCAGAAGATTGGAGAGCCTTAGAATATTTGAGGCGGTTACTGCAATGGCCTTGTATTCAGCTTCTTTATTCGAGCACAACATGATTGGTTATTTCTTAGGACCCCAGGAAAGCAGGTTGTCACCAAGAAAAATGCAAAACCCAATAGTTGAATGTTCGGTATTGGGGAATCCAGCCCATCTGGCACTAGAGAAGGCAGCCATAGGAGTCACCGGCCTAGGCTTGATATTGAGACCCAGCCCAAGGTCCCTTTAATATGGCGAAGTATTTGTTTGACTGCTTGATCATGTATGATGTTGGCTTGTGCATGAACTAAAAGACTGATTGACAGCATTGTAAATGTCAGGTCTTGTAAGAGTGAGATATTGCTCAGCTCCAACACTTTGATATTCATGAGGATCCAAAAGTAGATTTCACCCCAAATCGACATTTGAGTCACTTGATACAGTTGTGTAGCCCAACATTGTAGTTTTGCGGAGAAATTAAATGTATATTTGGTTTGAGGTAGGAGTGTAGGACAAGAGCCTTATCTTCACAATGTGCTTCAATACCAAAAAAAGAATTAAGATCTCCCTTGTCCGTCATGGAAAATTGCTGACTAAGAAGATGGATGAAGTGAAAGAACATTGCTGAGCACAAGCGAGTGAGGATAATGTTGTTGACATATAAAAGCAGAACCAGAGAACTCTCAGGCGAGTTTAGAACAAACATGGAGGTGTCAACCTGATCATGTGAAGTTTGACTGACTGAAAAATTGAATCCAAGACCAAGGAGCTTGACAAAGTCCATAGATTGCCTTGTGAAGCTTACATACATGTTGCAGGGGGGGGGGGGTTGTTGAATAATATTTTTCTAGAGGAGGCAGTGCAGGATATCAACTTATCGAATAGTCCAACTACAAGTGACAGCAATAGAGAAAACCATACAGATGGTGGCGAGTTTAATGACAGGGCTGAATGTTCCAGAGAGTCAATACCTGGTTGTTGATGAAAGCCCTTATCGATGAGCCATCCTTTATTTTGCTCAATAGTCCCATCACTACATTGTTTAATGCAATAAATGACAACCAATGATTTTCATTGGTGATTGATAGGGACCTAAGGACTCAGTGCGGTTTTGAAGGAGAATTTGATACTCAGTAGTCTTTGTGGAAACCCATTGTGGATCTTGGGAAGCTTGCTTGTAAATGTGTTGTTCATATGGTACGGATGGGCATAACATAGAGGTATATGCAAGAGGTATGGGGTGTTTGGTAGAAATATAAAGTCGTTTGAGATTTCAGGTGCCATCTTGATTTTGTGCGATCATGGAGTGGGGGAGATACTGGGTGCAGTTGAAGGTGGAAATGAAGACATGGTTGTGGGGGAACCATATTGGTACGGAAGAAAGGGTGTAGAAGAGAGAATAGGGTGAAAGTTGTTACGGCATAAAGAATGTTTAATGGTTTCTTTGCATGATCAAGGATGTTGATGAGTGGGAGTTAATTCACATTGTGAAGTGGGTTTATGATCATTGGGGGATTGGTAAGGCTAATGCAGGCAAAGTTTTGGGGAGGGTGAGAGATGAAACTAGTGAGGCAGTGGAGGTGTGAGTAGGGGTGGAGCTGTGGAGGGGAACAAAGAGGGAACTTTTTTGTTAAAGGTAACATGACAAGATGCATATACACGGCTAGTTTTGGAATCAAGGCATTGATAGCCTGTATGCTGTTTGATGTAGCCCAGAAAAAGGCTTGTGGTAGATTTTGGGCTTTCTATATCATGTTTATAAGACCCAAGATAGGGAAAGCATTGGCACTCCACTCCAAGACGCAAAGATGAGTAGTTTATTTACAAAGAGGGCTTCTTTTATTTTATTTATTTTTATCAATAAAGAGAGATTTTATTAGAAGAAAAATGTATGAGTAATACGTCCCTCATTCGGGAGCAGTCTATCGGAATACTATAGCATCCCAATCGAAAACCCAATTATGAAACTTAGCATTATAGATCAAGGGAAGATAAGAGAGCCAATGAAATAGTAAGGATAGATGTTCAACGGAAGCCTCCTCGAATCCAAACTGTGATCTTTGAATATGCACTGATTTCTTTCCATCCATATGGACCAAACCACCGCATCTGGGTCCAGTCTTGCCTAACACTTGTTGCATATTTGACTTGGTAGCTTGATGCTCTCTAGCTTTTTGCCTCTATGGTCCTTTGTCTTCCAGACTTGTATAACTTACCCGCTTAAACTCTTCCTAGACTAGACTTACATGTCTCAATTACATGTACAATACATACAAGCATGTTGTCTAACTTCTATGACCTATACTAACATGTACTTTTACATAGGAATGGAATTGACAATTATAAATACATTTCACACTTACAATCTGCCCCTTTGTCAATTCCATGACAAAATATAAACAAAGGAAAAGTACATGACAAAAACACACATCTCGAAATTAGTAGCTCCCTCTCAAGGTGTGATCTGCCTCTTTACCTGTATCACACTAATAAACAACCTTCCTCATAAAGGCTTTTAGGCATGTCAAAGCATATATGATACAAAAGTAAAAATGCTTAAAAAAATCAATTATGTAGCAATTTAGTATTCATTGTACACACATCAATCAAATCATATACCAATTGCATTTATCCATGATATAGATCAATTAAACACATATATGAGAACTTTTAGAATTTTATATCTTCCATGCTCATTTTTGTTCTCAATTTTAAAAATTTATGCTCATTGTGCAATCTTTGTTTCTTTACCCCTTATGTATCTATTTTCTATTTTTCTCCCCCTTAATATTTTTCCTTCATAATATTTTCTCCCCCTTTTTGTTATGAATTGACAAGGGTAGAAAAACTTTTCCCTTAATCAATGCTTGAAGATTAAGCAATCAAGTTGTACCAATAGCATTGCTGGCAAGAAATTCATCACATAATAGCAAGACACATATCATATAAATGTGAATTATCACATAAGTCACATAAGTCATTACATGGCACATGATTCACAAATTCACAAACATCAAAACTGAATAGAGCCAAAAACTACAAAACTAATAAGTCAAAAATACAAGACATCTAATCCTCATCAGAGTTTTCTTTGTCTTCATCCTCCTCATCAGAGTCTTCAATGTGGATGGGAGACCCTAGAGAGATCTCTGGCTAATCTAAAATGGGATAGTGGTTGATGATACCACTTATGTGACTCTCATGAGCCCTCACTTGAGAAGCCACTTGAATCAGGCACCTGTCCATCTGGTTGAGCTTGTCAGCAAACTTCTTTTGGTTTGCAATGATTTTCACCTGCTGTGCCACTATCTTTTGAAGAAAATCATCGGAAGAAGGCTGTGATGGTGCAGCCTATGGTGATGTGGCCCTGGGTGGTGCATCTCTAGGAGGGTTTGCCCTTGGGGGATCAGCCGGTGCCTGTTCTTCTCCTATCCTCATCTTCCTAAGAGTGGCTCTGGAGATGTTGTCTTTTTGTGCCAGGATCTTGTACTGTGGACCCTTGCGGAAGAAGACTTCATGATGTTCTAGGAGTTTGCAGATGAGTACTCCATATGGCAGTAAATTTTTCGTAGTGCTAGTTGTCCCCTCAGTAATCATGTTCCTGCAGACGATGGATGGAACATCTATTGCCCTTCCTTGTTAAAAACTGTCCACCAGGTGTATCATAATGATCTTCATATCTGAGTGGTGGTAGGTGGGAAGGAGATTATGTGTGAATTTTATTCAGTACTCGTTCCTTGGGGTTGCACTTTGATGTGGTTAGAACAGTTCTTTTGGCAACATGCCTCCCACACAATTTCATGGTCACCTCATCTCTGTCATCCAAGTCCTCAATAGGGTATATGATTTCACTTGTTACTCTAGGAATCTCCAAAATCTCCGATACAATTGTGGGGTCAATATCCATTCAAAAACCATAGACCATTGTGGAGAACGACAAATGTTTGTAATCTTTATTATGAAGATTTATGTGGCAGAGTTTCACCACCTCTTCATACGCAACACCTTCGAATTCATTAGGGGTGTCCAACACCTTGATGAAATGTCCCCATCAAGATCCATAAATTCTAGAACATGGAGTTTCTCTAAAAGTAAAGGATGGTGTGTATGATAATTAAAGAAATCAATCTTACTCTTGTTGTTGAGGAATTTCTCATCTCGTGGATGTTCTGCTTGTTTTCTCCTTCCTCCGCGGCTTAAGTAACCTGCCGTGGATTGTCCTCTTCTTCCATGACTCGCCATTGTGATCTCTTGATTTTGATTTGGGAAAGAACCCTAGAAAGGTTTTAGGGTTCTTAGAAAATGATTTGGAATGAAACCATGGCTCTTTTATAATCTCCATGACTCGGGTTTGGTTGAACCAACCCGCTTGATCGATCAAGGATATTCTCAATCGATTGAGATTACTGGATTGATTGCGAATCCTTCTTGATCTATCAAAATCTCCCGGATTCCCTTTCTTAGCCCATTTTAACTTGTTTTTGAGTTTGATGATCTCTTGGCTAGTTTGGATTTTCATGTAGCCTTTAACTCACTCTCATGTACACTCAAGATATCTCACACACTCACAATGGAATTCCTTTAGAATTCGAATCATTTCGCATCTAGTAGTTTCGTGAGAATATCAGCCAGCTGATTTTCAGTTTCAACATATTCCAGTGAGATGGTTTTATCCTCAACCAACTCTAATAAAATGATGTCTAATGTAATTGGAGGTTTTCAACATGGTTGATTCAGTTGGGAACCATTGTTACAAAATGGGTAATCTTCTATACAATTGAAATCCAATAAAAGAAGAGATGCAGGACCAGCTTCTGATTCCAAGTTGATGTAGGTCCAAGGCGAAAAAATCCTGATATTCTTTTCATCAAGGATTAGGGCAGGTTTAGGGTGGATATGTGAATGTTAGGGTTTAGGGATGAAAGAAATAACTGAGTTTTTTAATGTATTTAAAGACAGAGGTTTATGAAATCAGGATCATGGTTGAAAGGTTCGAGTGATACTAGATTGATTGAAGATTATGTAACAAAGGATTTTGCAGAAGAAGAATAACAGAAAAACAAAGAAGAAGATAAAGAAGAAAGGAAGATGGATAAGTCTCACTAGTTGAACATATAGGAGTCACAACAAAGCTTGAAAGGATTACACTTTCAAAATTCTGGAGTCACACCAGAGAATTGATGAAAATTCTGAGGTATTCTGAGGTACAAAGGATATATATATATATATATCCTCCTCTAACCAGACTTCTTGAAAAAATAATGCTGTAAAATATTTAATTCCTATCCCTACTAATATTTTGGCCATAAATTTCCCATGTCACATTTGATTCACAATATTTTAGACTCATTGGAGAGGTAACTGATAGTCTTTCAAATGACACCAAAATTGAGCCAAATGGGTGAGCTTTGATCTCCCAGCATAAGGCAAGAAAAGAGACAGGAATAGGCCATTCATTTTCCTAAATAAAAACCTATTCTACCAGGAAATAAATAAAAACCTCAATGATTGACAACAAACTAACATAGATTATCATAAAACTAACAAAAATAAAACATTATTCCCATGTAAAAATTTTAAAATTAAAGCACCCAAAATACCCCTGTACCAGTCTATCAAATTTGAGTCTGGGCTGTTTCGCATTCTGTATCAAGAAGAGTTTAAAGGAGATATGAAAGGTGTTTGAATAAGAGATATCTAAGGTAACATAGTAAAGAGAGGTTAGAGGGTAGCATGAATCAAATAGTGCAATACTTGTACATGGATGTGTTACAGCCCTTAAATTTTTTTTGGTCACAGTTGGAGTGTGGCTGTGGAGGTAGAAAGAAAAAAGGGGGGGTTGTAAATATTTTTCTTGGGCAAAGGGGGTTGGGGAGGTAGGGGTAGAGGGTGCAATATATAAGATACATATAAAATTCAATGTATAGATTAATATAGAAATCCTTTTTTCTTTTTTTTTTTTCTTTTTTTTTTTTCTGGGGGGGGGGGGGAGGTGATGGGGT
>JAOXJP010234843.1:0-10100 GCA_025762735.1 Platanus orientalis
CTCTCTCTCTCTCTCTCTCTCTCTCTCTCTCTCTCTCTCTCTCTCTCTCTCTCTCTCTCTCTCTCTCTCTCTCATATCCATCCATATATATATGACATAAGGGATCATAGTTGGATATAAATCTCACCATTAAACTCTTCAAAGGAAGAACACTTGTGAGACATCTCCTTATAAATATAAGTACTTGTGGAAGCACACTTTTCTCCTTCCAAAATTTCAACCAAGAGTTTTTATCTACATCATATAGATATAAAATGTACCCTACTAAGTCAATAAATTAATTTATATATTGATTTGGCTAAAAATTTACTTAATTCCAAATTAATCTGTCATCTTCATCTGGCTCATCCTTCGATAGATGAATTTGCAAAATCTTACAGTCCGTAACCCTATCAAATTAAGTTCTAATAAATTCTTCCTTCCAAGATCGGGTCTTTATATCTATAAGATCTTGTACTCGGTTTACTCCTTGCAAATTCAGGCCAGTCAACTCTATAAGTAATTTAGAATTTGGTACCCATGAATCATACAACACTTTGGTAGTGTAACCAGTACCTATCAACCAATAAGCTCTTTTTAAATTTCTCTGCACTTCATATGCCAAACTATGTTCTTGATGCTCTCTTTGAACACTTTTCTTCTAGAACTGTTGATTTCTTACATATTTTGCTTTGAAAAAACTGACTAATATTTCATTTGAATTTTCCAAGAATCTTCATCCCAACTTTGATACTAAGGCTTTGTTAACAATCTCTGTCTCTAAAATCCAATCCTCATTTACTTTTGCCTTTCTAAAAGTATCTCTAGGCTATAAAATATTAATCATTTTCACCTTGAAAACCTCACCAAAATCCCATTTGAATTAATTTTCCTATAGATCTCCTTTGAATGAATGCTCATTGCCACGTGATACACCAGAATGGTTACCAATACTTATTTTATTAACATTGTTTGTCGTGCTTGTGATAGCAGTTTTACATTCCAACCTGATAATTTGGCATCCACCTTTTGAGTTAAAAATAGGTAGTTACTATTTTTTTATGAATCCAAGAACAGATACGCCCCGAGATATTTGTCATTTTTCTCTATGATTTAAACTTATATCATAAATATAAGTTCTTCTCTTTTCTCCTGGCTAACATTCCTGCTAAAATGAATGGATGATTCTTCAAAGTTAATTTTTTGTCCTAACCACTTCTCATTGGCCTTCATCATTTCTTTTATTTTGCAAATGGCATTCTTATTGCTTCTACCAAATAAGAGTAAATCATTAGCAAACATCAAGTGAGAGATAGATGGTACATACATGTTAATCCTCATGCCTTTAAATTGGTTGTCTAATTCCCTCTTTGATATGATTTAGGAAAAGACTTCAACACAAATAATGAACAAATATAGAGATAAAGAACATACTTGTCTTATGCCTCTTGTAATCATGATAAAGCCTTTTAAAGAGTCATTTAAAATGATTGAAAAAGTGATAGATGTGACTCCCTCCATTATCGGGTCCACAACTGATTGATTAAACCCAAAATGTAAGTTAGCTGATTTAAGGAAACTTAACTCAATCTAGTCATAAGCCTTGAATATATCTAATTTCAGAGTAAAGGCTCATTGTCTTCCTCTCATTATCTCCATAAAGTGAAATAATTTCTAACTATAATGATTTTTTTGTAATTTATCTTTTTGAAACAAATGCCCTCTATTGGTGGGGAACATTCCATTTTTCTCACATTGTCCTAGGTATGAGTACCCTGGGGTACTGGGCTAGGTTTGGTACATGCCTCAACAAATAGGACTTTCTTAAGACTTCAAAAGAGGAAGAATTGAAAAGAAACCAAAATTTGTTAATGCAACTGAATGATAACACAATACAAATGTTTTGCTTGACCCAAGGGATCACGAACCTCTTCAGAGAAGTCGCCCTACTTGATATCAAACAAGTTGATGATAGGAACTAGGAATGAATCAAGTTCACTCCTTCTCGAACTGAATTACAAACTAAGTTACTCATACTCATATTCGTAAGATATAAATAAAATTTGATGTTAATGTTGATGTTGGATCATTTTCTTCATTTTTTTATCATCCTTTTATACCAAGCCAAACATTTACAGTAGTTGTAACTTCTTCACATCGTTGGACAGTTTCTTCCACTTTTCACTCCTCCTCACTGTTGTAACCACTTTCTCATGCTGCAGCAAGTGCCAGTAATGGAATGCATAGTGGCCTCTCCTGGCCTGTTTTATGCAGATAGTGATCCACCTTCGTTGTATGCCGGTTGTCATGACATGTGTCTTAACGTTGGATCCATCACATGTCTTTGTTTATGGATCCATTTCTAGATCCATTAAAATCCACGTGTTGCCTCTCCATAGGCAGAATTTTAGGATGGTGCCAACAAATGCCCCTCAAACACGTGTCTAGTTTAGATCTTAACTCAACATATGTGACCTTCTTCTATTGCTTCAGGTTCTTACACCTGCATTACATTGATTATTCTTAGTGGTCCCCGTTTGAGGATGTAACTGATTTGAGTAGGTAATCCAAACAATGCCACTTCTAGGACGAAATATCCTTTGGTATTAACTGCTTCCAAGATTTGCCTAATTTCCAATGATCTCGAGTAGAACGAACGATGACTTTTGCATAGAAAACTGAACTATCTTCATTGCTTTCTATTAACCCTTTCCCTAGCAGGTTTATAAATACCAAGTCTGAACATCAGTTTGTGTTCACCTCTCTTCATCATAATTGCATCTCATCTTCTCTAAAACATATCATTAGGACTAGATACTCTGAAATTGTTTTAAGCTTTGTTAAATGGGATAATCTCCCTTCTTGACCTATAACTAGTGTCTGGATTTTCTTTTTCATGAGAATGTTCCATGTTTATTTCTCATACCATGTCCCCTGCCCGGACCACCATCCCACAGTTGGAAGATGGTCATTTTACCTTGAGTCTCCTTATTTTAAAGAGGTAGAGGGTTATATGGATCCACCAGATAATCCTAGAGTAATTCTCAAGTCGAGGAGTCCTTTACGGATAGGAAGGTTACGTCATCCATAACTTTGGAGATGGAGTCCCCCTCTACACGTCGCCTGCTCCTCTACGTATGCAATGGTTCTGAGAAATAACACACATCCGGAGATTCCCACTGACTTGAGTCCTTTCTTTTGCTCCTCTAGCTTGGAACCGTCATCCAAGGCAACTCCTAAGATAACATGTGGCGAAGAACTTGCTTCATCCAAGTCTTCTTGGCTCGTGGTGGCACACTAGGCTCGCAATTTCTATTAAAGCCCATGTCCTACCCCCATGCATTGCCATACCTCTACACCTTGTTGCCCATTTTCTCCAAGCCATTTTACTATTTAGAAAATGATGCATGGACTCTATGTGAGCCTTAGCATCATTTCACTTAGGACATTCTTTTCCCTTAGAGATCGTTTGTCTTGAGAAGAGTCTTTGTAACTTTCAACTTATATATATGTAATTAAATTTTGAGATTCAGATTAGACATTTGTTTTACCCATAGACATTGTTTGCCTGTATATAAGTCTATGTATCATTCAACTCTTATTTTATTGTAAGACATTTTTGTCCTTGAGTGAGCCTTTGTATTTGGCTCACATTCCTAACTCCAGGACATTTTTGTCCTTGAACCCCCTTTTCTTTTAATATGGGGACCTAGAACGCTTTGAATGGTTCTCCTCAAATCACTCTTTTTCATACACAAATTGATCAATGTCTTCACTAATAACTTTCCCACGCGGATAGCCATTCTCCTTTGATTAATTTTTTTTACTTCCAAGGGGAGTGTTGCCCCCAAAAGTGCAATGTTGGGTTCATCCCCTTTTGGGATGTGACCCTTAACATGGCTCAAACTACTTTGACCAATCATTCTAAACCTCCACAGTGATAAGCTAATGCCACCAGATCTTACTATAGTGAAACCTCTAAAGGACAATCCAATTATGACATGGGACTTTTCAGAGTTGATCCCTTCTTTTCTCAACAGGGTCAAATCCATCAAGACCATAACTTCAAACCAGGAATATAAATTTTTTTCTTTCTCCTTTAGACTCTTGACCACCTCCAATTCCAAGTTCTTCTCTCATGTTGATTTTGATTCACAAAGATAAACGTGTTCCTCATTGATTTTTTATGTCTTGGCTTCTTTTAACCCTAATGACTGTTGAGCCATTAGCTATCATTGAGCCACTTAATGTCGAGATGTTTAATGTTGTTTCTTGGCTCTCGACATCTTGATTAAGTATTTATCTGCCTTGACACTCTACTCTTATGTTCCTTAAGTCGTGGTGGCTATCTTTGTCATCCCGGGACCACCCTACTTGATTACCCCATATTAAGTCAACTGTAGTTATGTCAACCTTCATTGGCTTCAAGATTGTACTGACTTGTCATCTTTGGTTCATCAACAGGCTTTTGTGCACGAATGTTGTTCGACATCTTTTACTGGTCACTTTGCTACTTATGACTGTATTAATGTCCACCTATACTGGGACATGGTTAGACTCGACTTCTTTTGCTTGACATACCAGTCAACATGTTAATTCGCCTTCCCCCTCATTTGACACCTTTGTCAGTGCCATCGACTTAGCCTTAGTTGACTCACCAAGGGTTTTAACTTTCTCTTGATATTTATGGGGAGTCGGTCGGTTGGTAAGCTCGATTGATAGCCCTTTGGACTAGCAAGGCTCAATGTCCATTTCAACAACATTAGGTTTCCCAAGGGAATGACCCTCCTTGTTCGTTGACTCGACATATGGTCCCTTATTCACTTTTTGCAAGGTCTTCTTAGCACAGACTTCATGTGGCTTCCTTCTCGTCTCATTTTTTTTATCCTTGTCCATGCATCAATCGTATGACACGACCATCACCTGGTCGATTTGTGGACTTGATTTCCTTTCCCACGCGCCTTTGACAGATGGTATACTTTGCTCATACAGAGAATGTTGATCTATTAGTCCCACATCCCTAGATGGTTGTACATGGTCATTTTATCTCAAGGGATTCCCCTGAGGCATATAAATTGACTTTCCAACACTTGAATTCCCTTTCGGGAGAATCTTGTGTTGAATTTTTTTTATAATTATCAAGGATTTTTTCAAGTGTTCCTTAGAAAATTGGGGTTTCTCATACCTTTCTTCATGAAGTACCTCCAATACTTGATCGAGTTGATTTTGGCTCTTTCGAACATGATCTTCATTGCCAGCCATCTCTCGAAGAGCCTCCTCATATGGGATGTCTAGTGGGGTGTCGAGTTACTAGTTGCAGAAAGGAATTCACACTCGACCTTGCCCCCTAAGCTTGGTAAGGGATTCTAGCATGAGGTTACCAAATTTTCTTTCTTCAAACCATTCATTCGCATTCTACCTTGGACTCCTTTCACACGGACCTTGTTTGACCATCATCCGAAAAACTGTAGTAATTGCCCTAATTAGCCTGTCGAATGCGTTCAGTTTGTTGTTAGAATTTGAAGATTTCTCATGCCATAATATTCCTTGAAAATAATCAAACATTTTCTCTAAAGTGTTGGAATTTCCTTCTCCTCAAAGTGTTCTCCCACTGTGGTCACCACTCGTTGTGTTGGTAGGAAAATTTCTTTTTTTCTCACGTTGTCCTAGATATGGTTTCCTTGGGGTACTAGGTCATCTCAACAAGGAGGACTTTTCTGAGACTTTAAAATGAGAAGAATCGAAAAGAGAACAAACTTTGTTAATACAACTAAATGATAACACAATACAAATATCTCATTTGACCCCAAGAGATCACGAACCTCTTTAAAGAAGTCGCTCCACTTAATATCAAACAAGTTAATGATAGAAACTAGGAATGAACTAGGTTCATCCTTTCTCGAACAGAATTATAGAATAAGTTAAGCTTCTCATACTCCTAAGATAGAATTAAAATTTGATGTTGATGATGTTGGCTCCCTTCTTCTTTTTATAATCCTTTTATACCAAGCCAAACAATTAATGGCTGTAACTTTTTCTTCACGTTGGGCAATTTCTTCCACTTTTCACTCATCTTCGTTGTTGTAACCACTTTTTCATGTTGTGACAAGTGCCCATAGTGGCATCGCCTGGCCCGCTTCGTGTAGATAGTGATCTGCCTTCGCTGTATGGTAGTTGTCATGACATGTGTCTTAATGCTAGCTTCATCATGTGTCATTGTTTATGGCTCTATTTCTGGATCCAATAAAATCCATGTGTTGTCTCTCCATAGACGAATTTTTAAGACAGTGCCAACACACTCCATAATATTACAAATAAAAAATCAATTTAAAAAATGTATTATGATGAAATAGAAATAGACCCATGATCTTTATATTGAAATCTTTTCTTCTTTCAATTTTAGTTACAGCAATAATAAAATTAACAAAATATAAAATTTTCAAAATAAAATATTGTAAATGCAGAATGAGATGCAATACTTTTTGAAGGGACAAAATTATCATTATAGAATTAAAAGATCTCGTGGAAGTGCTAATAATTTCTTGGGTACAGATATAGATACAAAAACTTGAGAGTAGAAATCATAAATATAGTTACTGTTTAGGAAGTGAACGAAATTTGCCAAAAAAAAAAAAAAAAAATTGGAATGAGGATGATCTACATCAGGCTTTTGTCATGGGGATTGATAAGACAAAAATGGATGAGATATGTCGTTCAATAGACCATTGAATTCAAACATTTTAGAAATTGCTAAAAGATTTCGAGGTTCTATAGCTAAGCTTTTCTTTCAAATTGATAGAATGAATCCAATATTTATTAGGATTCAGGAAATTCGCTCCAACATAAAACATTTTTATTTAATGATTTTTATATGGATCTACAATCATGGATGTAGAGCCTTGATCTCATCTAACGATCCCATGCACCATCACGTTCTATGCAAATTAAGAAAGAGGAATAGTTCATTAAATGGGTTCCTTCATATAAGTTCTATTAGAAAGGACTTAATATTTTAAATAGGACATTGCCATTAGAAAATTTTCAGTAAAAATCAATAAAAAAGGAAGACAAAAGGAGGGAGAAGACACGTGGAGGTTAGAGAGAGAGAAAGAGAGAGAGAGACCATGACTAATATATAATATAGATATGTGGAGGGGGCAAACATGTGTAGTTTTTTTTTTTTTGGTAACCGGTTATTGTTGAAAACTACATGTTATACATATGATATTTGAATTGTTGAAATGTCAGCATCTTGTTAAGAATTTTTTTTTTCTTTTTTATAAAGTTGTAAGAAAGTTCTCTCTCTCTCTCTCATATATATATAGAAAGATTGGCCACATCTTCCAAGCTTTCGGGCTTAATATATAGTATAAAAATGAAGGGAGAGTGATGTAACAAACATGTGTGTAGCCCTTTTAATTAAAAGACCACCTAACTGGAGAATGATTGTCTATGATGAAAAATCCTCTATAGACATGCCAAAGATTGACAAAAGATGTGTTTTTGAATCTGATCTCTTTTTGTACCCCTATTTTTTCTACTTTTTTTTTTTAACCTGTATGCTTTTAACCCCCAACACACCATGTATCTGCTTATAGTTCTTGAGAGAGGCCCACAGACACTTTTTCATCATAGAACATTTGTTTTTTCACCTAAAATGTTCGTGGATGTATTTTTAACACCTTATCGTCCAAACTACTTTTCAAATCATATTATTTTAAAGTTGGCTCTTAATAAAGTCTTTTATTTTGTCTATATTTTACAGCAACCGTATATCTTGAATAGATCTAATGGTGGGAACTAAGTAGAGTAAAACAAGACTCATTTTCTTAGTAGGAGTCTTTGATGGCTTAGAGGGTTAAAACCCTAATATAAAAGAAATAGAAAAATGAAAAGAGATGTGAGAGAGGCAATCATTTAAGGTGTTTTTTTTGGTTTCTTCACAGTTTGAGAGTATGTGAGAGAGGGTGTACAAAGGAAAATGGTATTAGTTTTTGGGTTTTGAAAATCACAATTCTTTGTACGGATTTACATTCTCATAGTGAAAAAGATTGTTTCTCTCCTATGGATGTAAGCACATTGCTGAACCACTAATTTTATTTTCCTATACTTTGATATTTTCTATTGTATTCTCTTATCATTCACTGTGAAACACAACAAAGTCATGTATCATATAATGGAAAGTAAGGGTGGGGTGAGCTATTAGACCACGGGTACGAAGAAAATTAATATTCTAAATGATGCGAACATACAAAAGGGACATACCAGGTCGTATCAAATGGAAACCACATTCCCTTTCGTTTTGGAGGGATATTTCAGTTTTCAAGTCTGAACTCCAACGAGGCGAAGGGTGATTGAAGAGAGATAAAGATAAGTTCGGCCGACATCACTACGAAAATCACAACATATGTGGCTCCAGATTTCCATCACGTGGAGAAATAGGGCAAGAAAAAGTAACACTATGGAGATGAGTCTTAAGCTCATCCCTGTCACCAACCTCAAAAGTGCATATCATCATCCTTATATCACGCAATGACGACATTTTCCAGAAGATTTGACTGATACCTCCAATCAATGAACCAATATCCTTGCCAATACCCAAGTGATTGTGGCACCACCCCTTTAGAAAGGAGGTTTCGTGTTCAATACCAACTAGTTAACATTTTCCCATAATCACATGCATGCCGATGCTACCTCCCTTACCACTGTGGTTCAGTCACAGGTCTCTGAGGTTACCCAAAAATAAATATTAAAAGGGAAAGAAAGAAGGAGAAGAAGAAGAGAGAGAGAAAACCAATCCTTGAGTCCCAACCTTGAAATCACTTATCTACTTAAAAAATAAAAATAAAAATAGAATCACTGACTTATTGTGCAACAGATTGATATTTGTTTGGATGGTAATGTACAGGGGTGATGTTTGGTTTTAAGGTGATTCGCACACTAGTTTTGGGACCAGTTTGGTTGGTGAATGGGCTCCAGACGTAACTTTGTTTTCCTACATATGATTTATTTTTTCAGTTGAGGACTCAACATCTACAAAGTAGTTCACCCTTGTGTCCCATTTTTAAATTCTAATGTTTTGGTTTCAAAATTTTGGAGCCTTTTGTCGCTTGGGCTTTATCGCATGTGATGTGGGTCTTGTAAGTCTATAAGTAGAGGGGAACATCGATCGCTGGGATTAGGTACGGAAATTTTATTTTCCTGATGTATTAGGATGACATCAGGGGGCTGAGTATAAAGTGACCTTCACTTTTTGAGGGGTGTTTATCACTTTTCACCACTGATATGTCTACCCCTAATGCCATCCTAATACATCAGGAAAAGCAGATTTCCGTATATAATCTTTTCCACTTTACAGTGACTCGCACAATTATCATGTGTTGTATTTCTTTTCTCTTGGGTAGGTAATGATTTCTATAATCTATAAAAGGTGAATCTTATTATTGTACGTCTCTACTTTTCTAAAAGAAATCCTCTCCAGCCAGCAGATTAATCTGATAGGATAGGAAACAGACACTTTTCTCTAAAAATGTGAAAATTCATTGTTTGGGTATGTGTCCCGTCTCCAGTGCTGGCAGATTAATCTGCCAACAGAAACCCGAGATTTTATTCTCTAGTTGGTTGGGATTAATCTGCATTTGAAAACTAATCTAGGTTTGGATATTAAGATGCTTCTGGTGATTATGACAAAAATGCACAAACACAACCCATGGTGGTGGGTACAGGTTCCGATCATATGTTTCAATCAATCCTTCTTTGAGCTTCCACGTGGTGTTGAAACAAGACACGTCAAAAAGTACAACTATTGTCCTACTACAACATCTAATTAGTCAGGGTCCTTGCAACAAGTTAAAATACATTAACATATAACTGTTTCTCAAAACATGACATCTATACAAAAATAATTAAGGCTCCAATCATAATTGGGCAGGATATTTTAATTTAGTGTATACTGTCATCATCGGACTATAAATACCCGTTGCTTTTCTCTTTCTTTTTCTTTTTTTGTTTGTACAACTTGTTTCTTGTTTGTATAGTTTAACTTAGGAGTGGCAACAAACCAAACTTGAGCCTAATTTTGAGCTTGTTTTTTAAATAAGCCTGAGGGTGTTACAAAGCTC